>LQNS02277274.1:4368708-4379496 GCA_001587735.2 Parhyale hawaiensis | reverse complement strand
GGAGCTTTATTTTTAAAGGTGGATATGGTGCGCTTGCATTCTTCTGTTGTTATAGGAGGGCAGGCTCGTATGAGTCTGTCAGTGTCACTGTGTGAATGGGGCTGAGTGATGGGGCGTAGGTGGTTGAGGTGATCTAGGACTGTTTGTTCGTGTGTTTCATCAAATTCTCTGTTCTCCTCCTCTGTAATTTGAAAAATCTTGGTCCAATATTCTCTAAAAATGGTTTCTTTGTCTTCGTCGCTGTGTAGCTGTTCATTGTTGTGTCCTTTTAAGTAAGTGGCTTTGGTTTTTGTGTTGTTGCCCGCTCTAAGTCGAAGACAAGTCTATCAACTCTAGAACATGCCATGCGAACGTTTCGCAACTGCCACCAACCACACACTATCAGTTACAGAAAATATGGGAGCTAGCGAACTTTTGGCGATCGTGGCGCTAATTTCTCGCAACCCCTCCGCCGACTGCCCGCCAACCTCAAGTTACAATGTTACTATCGCCATGCTCTGATACAAGTGGTATAGATTTAGCTGCACTCCGTAGAATCTCTTCGTACAGATTTCTGTCGGACTTGGCTGGGCAGCACTTGCAGAGTCCCAAAGGTATAATAATAACTACGAGCTGGGGTTGACTAGTTGAAGAGTTTTTTAAATTGTCCGTTCATAGGTTTGAAAGTGTCTGATTATAAACCATAGATCATATACATATATGGTGTCAATTGGCAGAGGCGTAGCCTAAGGGGGGCAAGGGGTAGGGGGCAGCTGTCCTCGGGACAGGCTCGGGTCAATGCCACCTAGACAATGTTTTAATGTTTTCTAGGTGGCCTTGCTCGGGTGCAGCGTCTAAGGGCGCCAAAGTGAGACTGGATTATAACCTAATACTAACGAATTACTAAGTACGTTGGCGATCAATGTGCTCCTGGTACTTAATAGTTTTTTTTAGGAGCCGAGTTTTTGAAGAGGTGCACCAAGGAGCTGCGCATTACCATTCGCACGCACTCATTGGGCTATTTCCCAAGATCTTGGGGCTTTTTGTTTGCGCTGTTTTTTGCTTACCATTCGATATGGAAATAAACATATTTTTTATCCGATTTTAAAAATGTTTTCAGCTATTTGCGACTATTTTTACTGTGGACGCATTAATATTATCATAATTTTAGCAGTAGACGCATTAGGTAACCAATTACAAATATAACTGCTCTGGCGCAGTAGCGCTAGGGCGTAGTGGGGTTCGCAAAAATTGGTGTTAGGCTACGCCTCTGCCAAGTGACGCCATATATGTATATGATCTATGGTGTATGATGAGACACTTTCAAACCTATCAACGGACAATTTACAAAACTCTCCAACTTGCCAGTCCCAGCTTGTAGTTATTATTCGTTTTTCGCGTGGAACTTTATTACTTAGAGCAAAGTGTCCCAACTTTCTGACATCGCGAGCCACTTGTGGCCCGCGGGCCAGTAGTAGAAATTAATGAATTTCCTTTACCCGTTCCAAATAGCAGCGACGTCGCCCTGGTCCAGTTTCAAACGCTTTTACTATAGAGAAAAACCTTTGTATTCAAGCTCCTATAGCAAAGTTTACCTTCGATATCGATGGATCTTACTACGTCATGCCAGCGGTGCCACACGGCACCGTACATGCAGTTACCAAGGCAACGGTGTCAACACGACCCTCTGTTGCAGCTCCGCCGTAGTTCCTGGTGCTCTTCGGTGCTCATCACTTCGCTGCTAGTGAACGTGTTTTCCTGTTGGTATTGCGCCAGTAGTTTCGCCACGACTGTTTTCGTCAACGCAATATGCTTGCAGGTGCAAAGTCGGAGCATACGGTAGTTTTCATGCGTTAAGAAAAAAAATGTTTGTTGAAAATTCTGCAGTTGGCATTCTTCCGTTTTGAAAATGCCCTTTAGCAATAATGACTAAGTTGTGGTGCTACTGATGATATTTCAGAGGAAAATATGAAGACAATAGTTGATGTTTTGAATCCTGAGATCAAATCTGGTGTCTTCTGAAGGCCGAGTGTTTGAATCTCCCAAAAAGTGTTCATTCGTACATGTTATTTGTGTTCTAGAACTTTCTCCATTACTACTAATTAAAAAAACTATAGTGTCATAAGCTTTGTTTAAGTAAACATATTTATAATTTTATTCTGTCGACATTGGTGTGCCCCTTTTTTTTCCTTTGATCTATTCGTGGGTTTTCAAGAATCTGTTGTGCTGGTCCAAGGGACATCCGGCCAGCATAAACTGGTGAGACCTGATGATATTCCTAGTGCTGTCCACTATGAACTAAAATCCCTCCTGAATATAATTGTTTTAACCGATATTGCCTGGTCAGTGATTATTTGAAGAAGCGTAGAATTTTTGTAAGCAAATTACGGCCGACATGGAAGATACTGGCGAGTTTGAAACCATTGTGGTAGACGAGCCATCGGCTGATGACGAACGAAGTGGCGACAAGATGCGTCTGTTGATCATATCCAACAGGGCTAGGAATGCCCCTATTCTACCCAACAGCGCGCTGCCGGAGGTGGTTGTCGTCACCTACAAGTACGAAATTAGTACCCTGGACTCTATACTAAGTAAGTCCATGAATGTGTTGTGGGGGGAAAGGGAGCACACAGTTCCAAAATATTATTTGTCGTCTAGCCTTGTTTTATAAGAGGTAGGCTTATTAGAATTTTTTGCTGTACAGTACTTGGAATAAAGCGGTTAAGAGCTAAAGTTGGTTCAAAATACCGAAAAATTCATAAGCTTTAGAATATTGCTTGAATTCAAGCGAAATTCGACTGGTTCACGTACCTAGTTCTGTGTTTTCTGAAAAAATGCACACATTTTGACCTTAAATAAAAGCGATACGCACAGTTTCTAGGCTCTCCTGTCCATCAATAAAGAAGATGCGGTTGAAATGGTTGTAACGCCCATGCGAACACCTATCAGTATTAGAAAAATTTCGTGTTGCTACTGAAGCATTACAGCCGTAGAGAAAAAATCGCTTAAACGTAACGAAACTTGAGGGAACACATGAACATACAAGTATCTTTATATACGGGTCTGATGTTTAAATGAAGTACTAGATATGTGAGGTAATCTACAACTGTTATACTCGTAATACCTTTGAATGAATGACTACAAAAAACTTAATTATCACCCGCAAACAAAGTGAGAGTGAGAAAGATGATAATGTTTCCGTTGAAGGTTTAGGTATACATATATTTGTATATTTCGATTAGAAGCAGTTAAAGAAATTTTGATACCCACGACGCGCGTTTCGCTGCTCTCCAGCTCATCAGCTGGGAGGGTCAAAGTTGGTGAATTTAGTTCTTGAAATCTTGCGAAATTTAGACAGGTCACCATAGGAAGCTGTAACTATGATACCGGCTGTTCCAAAAGCATAAATGAAATTTCCAATAAAGTAAATGTTTCGTCAATTCTCAACTACAGTCCGTGCGTAGACTCCAATTACTGCACCTTGCAGACACACAGATGTACAGATGTATCATCATCGGAGGCCTACCAACGCTTCAAGTTAACTTTCAGCTATTGTGTGTGTATTTTCGCCAATTGTGAGCTTTGTATATACTACGAAGACTGCCATGCTGATGTGCCAACCTTTTACCTACAACAGGGTGTAAACTGTCGCCCTCGGTACATCTGTGTATCAGCAACGTGCAGTAATTGGAGTCAACGCAGTGGACTGTAGTTAAGAACTGACGAAACATTTGCTTGATTGAAAATTTCATTTATACTTTTGGAACAGCCGGTATCATAGTTACACCTTCCTATGGCAAGTAACATCTCTAAATTTCACAAGATTTCAAAAACTAAATTTACCAACTTTGTCCATGCCAACTGATGAGCTGGAGAACAGCGAAACGCGCGTCGTGCTTATCAAACTTTCTTTAACTGCTCTTAACCCTTTGCCTCCAGAAATTCAGATAACGTTTTTTTTTCACTTTTTTTGCTAAATTTATAAAAAATAGGTTAGTTAAACACATATTTGGAAAAAAATTAGTTTTACTTGCAAAGAACAGTATTTTTTTGCATCGGCTACTACAGATGCCGTCAGTGTCTTTGGGTAATTTACATGATGCATAGCTTTTGTATAGGGAAAAATAGAGACTGGCATCCGATGATGCCGTCAGGAGCCAAAGGGTTAATCGAAATCTACATTTATGCCGTCTCAAGAAAATATATTTCTTTATGTATAATATTTGTTTATCCACCCAATAAGTGGTCGAAGGAGTTGAACAATGTTCATAATTTTTGTAGGGAGTTTGGTGGGTTAATCAAGATGTGACCCATGCCAAAAAACTAAACCTAGCTGGCCATAAAAAATGACGGCGTTGAATTTCCTCCACCGCGGCAGATCGTCTGGAGAACTGGGTGTTCTATTTTTTTCCTCTGTTTTATTGAAGAGCTAATCCATGGAAGGAATGAGGCTGTGCCCTAGCCTCGTTCATCAAAAAGGACTTGGTTGAATTTGCCCCCTACCGCGGGTGATTGTCGTACGTCACCGAGGCGTTCTAGTTTTAAATGATCTAAGTTTGCGGGACCCCGTATGGGTGACACTCTAAATTACCTGTGCAGAGGAAGTGGCTCGCGCCTTGCAGGGCAGGAAGGCGGAGTCCATTGCCTTGGTGGTGCACAGCACAGAGAAGGAGCTCAGCCTCTGTGGTGTGGGTGAAAAGGTAAGTTTGATCTTCTGTTTCATTGCATCAGATTAGAATGTAATTTCGATCCGCCATAGCTCTCTTGTGTGCTGCTTTGGATGTATGTGTATATTCACACCTACAGTGGAGTGCAAAATTTAAGGAACGGTGGAAAGAGTCCAAGAAAATCGTTTAATATGAAAACAGTAGAACACGAACACAGCTGAACCTTACCACATAACTCATTCTGTTATTTAGCATTTTTAAGTCAAAATTTGAGGGCATTTCACTCACTGAAGAATAATTCAACATTAAAGCGAATAAGGAAATTTTGCCCGGTGTAAAAGTTATGGAACACGTAAAAAAGATGCCTCTAATTATGCACATAATTACGCTTTAAAAGACTAAATATTACATTTGAAGAAATCAGAATGTAGCTGCATTATTGGAACCAGACAGACCGAAACAAGTAATCTTGGCGCCCCTGCAACGATGAAAGATGTCTTCTGAAGAAGAAAAAAAATCGTATTCTGTCACTGCATAATGATGGAAAATCTCTGTTGGAGATTTCTGCCATGACAGGAAGGTCTCGCACTAATGTTCAGCGTACCATTGCTACATATATGCAATATGGGCATGTAGAAGCTGGAAAGAAAACCGGGCGGCCGCCCTGGGCCACTCTATGGAAAGACAACCGGCTGATTGTCAGCATGAGTATGAGGGACCGTTTCAAGTCTGCTGCAGAAATTCCACGTGAGATTAAGAGTACGTCAGGTGGAACTGAGTCTCGGTCCACTGTTTCGCGTAGGCTTCAACGGGCTGGCTTGAAAGCACGCGTCCCTGTCTCTAAGCCCGTGACTGCTAAAATTTAGAAACGTAGGCAAGGGCGTAGGCTGGGGGGGGTGCACAGGGTCAAGTGACCTCCCCCCCCCTTCCCGCTGCAGCTGTGGAGTTCCGCTTGCCAAGCAAAAAAAAAAATTTATTGGGGGACCTCTATAGAAGAAATGGAAGAAATAGTTATGTGTGGATTCAAAAACTAGTTTTACTCAGGGCTAGCAAATTTAGGGTAGAATGATTTTTACCATTAATCAATGCCTTGCTAGATTTTTTATTTGGAATGAACCTGAAATCTCGTAATTCCGTTCTTGGATTTAATCAGTGTAAATTTGAACGGCCAGTTCTCAAGTTTGGTACGAAAGGCAGTGTCGCTATTGGGTCTAGTCTATGCAAGTATTTGAAAACTTTAGTCACTGTCGTTGATGAGGCCGTTGACCAATACAGCAGTAACATTCGATCACCTGAGATGGTTCTGCAGAAGCTACGACGTCGGCAGTCTACTGTATGTAAGGGGGCCCTTCCATAAGTAATGCCCCTAATTTTTTCAACTCAAAAAGTTGAAAAGCTACAAGAATAGAAGTGGCACCATTAAAACGAGGAACTTGTATGCACCAGACTGTTATCTTTATGTCCGGTCACCACCTTTCTCAATTCCCTTTTTGCCAGCGATGAACGAAAGCCTTGATGCCTCTGTCGCAAAAGTCAGCACCCGCCGAGGCGGTCACTTTTTGACGACTATGATTATTTTTTTTTTGTCGGGAAAAGCTGACGACGTAATACATCCGTCAGAAGTCCGAACAAGGCCAAAAAGAAGACGACTGATTATGCCAGGTCTGGACTATAAGGCGGGAGAGAGAGCACCGTCAAACCGAACTTTATCGCACATTCCGTGGTCTTCAGATTTGTGTGTTGCCTGACGTCATCGTGTTGCAAACGGAGTATTTCACGTCTTCTGGCTTTCCACGGGTAATCCAGGCCTTCGACGTCAACGTTTCGACGTAACTGTCAGAGTTGACAGTCGCCCCTGGTTCCAAGAAATCAGGGAGGATGATGCCCTTCCTGTCCCAGTAGACGGCGTACATAATTTTGCCTGCGCGCTGCACATGTCTTCGTCTTGAACATCTTCTTTGCTGGAGGATCGAGTGTGGTGGTGCCAAACCATTGACTGCCGTTTAGACTTCGGCTCATAGTATGTAGTAACATCACGTATCGTCACCAGTGATGATGCGGTCCAACAACCCGTCATGTTTGGCTTCGTACCGATCCAGCAAGTCCTGAGAGACATCCTCTCTGTGGTCCTTTTGTTTCTGCTTGAGTATTCGTGAAACATATTTACCTAGCACATGCACTTTGCTGTATCCAAGGGATGGCAACATCGTTTCCACTGCACCCACGGTGGAAAGCAGAAAGTTTGCGTGCTCAACTGTTAGCATTTGAAGGCCACAGGATCGGGACCATGCCAGGTAAGCGTTTTTTGTGCTGCTTCGTGTGCTTGGTCGGCAATTGCTGAGTCTGCGCAGCTACCGTGGGGCACCTACCCTTACCCAAAATGGGAGGCTAGGGGGACGCGGGTCATTCAACCTACCGTAATTGCGCCATAATTTTAATGACCCATGGTCGACTGCAGGCCTACCTTTCTCTTTTATCTGTAGCACAAACTAGAGCGTGTGGGTTTTGCAATGGAGGGTGCGGTCAAGTTGACTGTACCTGTGCCGACACCCACATCTAACTCCACAAGCATTTATTCACCTTTATCCGCCGATCAGTGTGGATGAGTTGATCGAAGAGTACTTTCTTTTTCGGGGTGGAGGCTATGCATGGCTTTTCGGAGCGCACTCTGTCACTCACATCTCTGTGGCCACTCTGTAATCGACGAGCCCATTTCTTAACTGGCCTGACAGCTACTGCATCGGCATCGTTAACGTCCACCAGGTGCTGGTGAATGTTGATAGGTTCAATTTTCTTCTTGTTGGAGGAATTCGATGACACCTTTTCTTTTTTGCTGCTGACGCACGCCCATTATAGGAAGACTATATTCGAGTGTCGCACTATCAATATCTACTGCAGAAAAATGAAACTTTCAGGTCACGAGTGCATGAGCTCAGTCATCGTAATAGCGTAATTTTCAATCCTCTTGGATCCCTTGGGGTAAAAATAGGAGGCATTACTTTTGGAATGACCCTCATGTAGAAAGACGCCTGGGGAGTAACGACCCAAGTCACCGGCGGAAGCCGTCAAAGATTGCAAATTGTTTTGCACTCCTCTGACCTCCTATGTATGTGAATAGAGTGCACACACATTGCGATGAGCGCCATTAATGAAAGCCATTCTTGTACTTGTACCATGGTAGATCTCAGGTTTGAATGGCGCTCATCAACATTCCCTACACTAAAAATGTAAATTTCGATCGTGTTATCAACATTTATGCTTCAATCAGTCCTAGCGACTTCAGCTGTATTCCCAAATAAAGTCTTTGTATTATACAATGTAGCTGGTATCACATTAAGTGATGAAGGAAAATCACGGGCGAGAAAAGAAACTGCATGTAACTGAACACACAACTGTGAAATGGAGATTCATGGGACTTGTGTGCAGATTGAGCGCAAACTGAAATTCGAATTTTTATTCATTTGGCGTTTTTATATCTACAATTATCACTTTGAGTGCTCCCATAATGAAATGTTCATGATTATATGTATGTAACTAAATTAGTGTGGTGTTCCATTGGTTCTGTTTCTGATCGCCTATTATAGCCCTTTGTTTCCGGTTCGCCAAGATGTGCACTCTCCCATGGTCAGCCCATTCTACGCCCTTGGTAGGCTTCGATTTGCGCAGGTACATTTTAGTGACGAATCAAAGTTCAGCGTCATCGGATCTGAGGGGAAATCAAATGTATGACGCAAAGTAGGAGTAAGATCATCCGTGAAGTGTGTCAAGAAAAAAGTGAAATTTGGTGCAGAAAGTGTGATGATTTGGGGAGTGTTTTCTGTTGATGGGCCTGGACCACTAGTTCGCAGTGCATAAGTTTATAAACAGTTGTTGCAGCGGCTTTTGCTTCCATACCTACGCTCCACAAGTTTGCACCCACCCACCCCCCCTGACTATCATGCACGATGATGCTCCCTGCTACACCGCTAGAAAGGTTAAAGCTTTCTTTGAACAGTAAAACCTCTCAGTTATGGACTTGCTGCCCCAGAGCCCGGATTGGAATCCAATAGAGAGCATTTGGAGCTCACCGTAGGAACCCCCAAAATACAGAAGAATTGTGGATGGTACTTCAGGAGGAGTGGGAGCGTTATCTCCATCTTTTTGCCATAAATCGTTTAGATCTTGTCAAAGTGAGAAAATGTTCACTAAATATCGGTTCTTTTTGTTTTCTTCTTACTGTTTGAACATTTTTGAGGGTGTTCCTTAGCTATTGCACTACAGCAAAATTTCTTTGTTTGCTTTAATGTTGAATTATTAGTCAGTAAGTGAGTGAAATGCTCTCAAGTGTTGAATTAAAATGCTGAATGATTGAATGAGTTATATTGTAATGCACAGCTGTGTCTGTGCTCTACTTTTTTCATATTAAACGATTGTCTTGAATTCTTTTCAATGTCCTTTAAATTTTTCACGCCACTGCATTGTTCACCAAAACAACTTTTCTTTTTCCTGTTGAAGGCACACCCAGTGGTGCGCAGTACATCAGTTGTGGTGAATATCCGCTTCGTTGTGTATTGATGGAAACTTTCTAGCTTTGAGACCTAGAATTTCAGGCGAGGTCCAGGTGGGGCTATGCATACTAACCAACGTGCCAGAGATATCGCTGAGGTTGCTTTGGACATACGTACATAAAAATAAAGGACATCCAGGTTCCATGTATTTAATTAACGTAAAATAATACTTCTTCTGGATTACGAATTTTATTTCTACCAAGGAGGTTCTAATAGAGAGGAGTGCACCCTATATATTTATCCAACGGAAGCGTTGCGAGTAAACTTTTCCCTTAAACTGGCTGAGTGGCTTATCCAATCGGAGAGCGGCATTGCCTACGTGAGGCCAAGGAGGTTCTGATAAAGAGGAGTGCACCCTATCTATTTCTCCTACGGGAGCGTTGCGAGTAAACTTTTCCCTTAAACTGGCTGAGTGGCTTATCCAATCGGAGAGCGGCATTGCCTGCGTGAGGCATTGCCTCACGTAGTAATGAGTCATGAGCTCAAATTTTTGCAGCCATTAACCATCGACAAAATTCCGAACGGATGGAAGTACCTATGTAAAGGAACCTTGTATCCTGTATACCAGCTTTTGATGAAATTAACAGGGTGAAGAGTGGGACATAAATCTTCAGACACGATTGTCTTACAAAAATATTGAAGAACTGTCTGTCTGTATCTTCCTTAACTATATGTGCTGACCACTGCCACTTCAGCCAGTTTAAGATCTCCAAACGCCAGCTTGAGTAACGTGACAAAGCCATGTGTTTACTCGCCCAGGGAAAGCTTGCGCGTACTCCTCCCATTGAAGCTCCTTGCGTGAGGCATTGCCTCACGTAGGAATGAGTCCTGAGCACAAATTTTTGCAGCCCTTAACTATCGACAAAATTCCGAGCCTATGTAATGGAAACTTGTATCTTGTATACCAGCTTATGATGAAAGTAACGGTGAGCAGTGGGATATAAATCAAAAAATATTGAAGAACTGCTGGTCTGTATCTTCCTTAACTATATGGGCTGACCACTGCCACTTCAGCCAGTTTAAGATCTCCAAACGCCAGCATCAGTCACGTGACAAAGCCATATGTTTACTCGCCCAGGCAAGGCTTGCGCGTACTCCTCCCATTGAAACTCCTTGATTTCTACCAAGCTTTCGACATTCTCAGCGAATGTCGTTGTCAAGGCAAGGAGCTTCAATAGAGAAGGAGGGAGCCTTGTGGCCCAGTTACAGACTTGCCAGCGAGTCAACAAGATCTCTTATAGCTGTGAGACGCTGATTGGTGGAAAAGACGGGGGAGAAGCAGACGAATCGAGTTACTGATATGCGATTGGTGCTTACTCGACTGGCTGCAGCCATAAGAGACTCTTTACTGATATGTGATTGGTGCATACGACAACTGGCTGACAGCCATAAGAGACTCTTGAGCTTCAACAGGCTAGGCTACTGGCTCCCTCCTTCTCTATACAAGCTCCTTGTGTCAAGGTGGGAACTTCAAAACTGCTAGGTCCGCTACTTATGATATGGAACTACTTGGTATCAAAGATACGCTTGAAATATTAACACTATACATAATTAGAGAGGCTGGTCGAAAATTCACAAGTTGTTTATTATCGGTC
>LQNS02277274.1:4346363-4365444 GCA_001587735.2 Parhyale hawaiensis | reverse complement strand
TGGCCACTGAAAGTCCCATTCATAGTCTGCAGCCATATGAAAGTCCCATTCATAGTCTGCAGCCATATTGCTTGCTTAGAGAGCAGCGCTAACCTCACACCAAGCTTGCTCAATGTGGACTTTCAAAATTGTCACTGCACTGCAGACAGCCAGACACGCACACGCGCACCGCGCGTACACGTCACCATCACTTACCATCACCGAGAATGTCCAGGGTTCAGACTAGTGCGGCCAGGCGCAGTCTTTCTCATAGCCCTTGACGAGTTCAATGAGCAAATTTGCTTGGTGCGCATAGCTATCGTGAGAGTACTTACCTTTGGGAAGGGGGGTGGCGGTCGTTGAACCTACCGTTTTGGCGCCATAGTTGTTACCGACCCATCGTCGACTGCTGCTTCACTTACTTCTCTGAGGCCAGTAAGAGTTGGCCTATGCCTGCCGCACGAACCAATGCGTGTGGGTTGCCCAGTGCAGTCAAAGTTTACTTAACTTTTACCAGTCAAGTTTTGTTACCGGGCGAAATGAAAACACCAGCAGCCCTTACTTAGGCTGTATTTTTTTCCTAGAAGAGTTTTTTTCTTATTCTACTATGATGCCCGGCAGTCAAAATAACGACAGCGAACGCGCGTTGGTTTTACCCACTTCGGGTTACAAATATAAGGCAAACAAATCTTCAAAACGTTGTAGAACTGTTACCACAGTTGTATCCTCGATGCCGCTTGGTATATCGCGCCTGATATAGCAAGGAAAAACTGAAGTTCGATTCTGGTGTCAATTCTGGGCGGAAAGTTTCATCTCTGGCCAATAAATTTTATTCGAAAAAATAAAACTGATCACAATAGATAAACAGCCAGGGAAACAGACTCGGAATTAAGTGACACATTTGGTTCTGCAAAAAACAGACGCACTGCTCATTATTGTACAACGGGTCACGGACTGGAGGCAACCTGTGCGATGTACAGCAGAGGAGACTTTCAGATCTCAAGCCAAAGAGAAGAAAGAAGAAGAAGAAGAAGTATGTAGTATCATCTCGAGCATCTTCAAAGAACTTATTTGCAGTTAATTTTAGGATCGAATTTCCTCTCACTCTTCTCCATGGCATTCGGTATATTAATTTTATCCTATCTAATCCTCCAAGTACAGAGAGAGACGAACCAAGCAACTAACGAACTGTGTATTATTATATAAGTGTATCTAATTGAGCATTCATTTCCGGGTTATGAGCTCATAACCATCCTTTTCTACAAGTAAGGATGTTTTCCAGCATAAATTAGGTAGAACGTATCAAAAGTTTTGGCAACGGGGAAACAAAAACTAATAATAAACGGATTTCAAGAAAATATTTGTAAAAGGTACATAAAAATGTGGTATAATTCATTTTGCAGCCAAAGCCCAATGGCTATGGCGGTCTCAGCTCAACACGCTCCGAGCGTGCCTGAGCTCTCCTTCGTTTGGCCTGAATCCAGCACTACATGTAGGCTGGCCTTTCAACATGTGTCACCAGTGGAGAACTCTTTAAATTTGAATGTGAATTATATGTAACTGAAAAAACTATGGAATTTTCTAGTGTTTTATTAGGAAGCATTAAGACAGTCGGACGCTTGATAGGCTCTGAGGGTGCTAACCATTTCTTTCATGAACTATTCTGTCTTCCTCGCAGCAACAGTTATTTATTTGTTGCACACAGGTTTAACGACAATCGCGCTAATCCGCCTTAATACTGGCCTAATTACTCTGCATCAATTATGATTATTATTTTTAGATGAGATGGGCTCTCAGTAAGTGAATGTTTAGGTGAATCTGATTCCTAAAGAAAAATTGCAACGACAAGCTTCTGTCAGTTCCTGGTTTCCCCAGATTGGGGCGGGGGACTACGCATGACGTCAGATGCGCGTTGCTATCATCACACAGAGCTACCAAACCTGTGCTACCTTAGAGTTACTCGCCGCTCGTAATTATTGCGCAACTCGCAGCCACAGCTTGTATACAAAGTCATACCAATTATTGCGCAACTCGCAGCCACAGCTTGTATACAAAGTCATACCAATTATTTAAGTTCGGGTTACGATAACCCAAACAGACTTGAGACTGCCGCATGCGTCAACTTCTGTCATATGACCGTTGGGTATTGATAGGATAATTATTGTACAGGTGTACAGGCATTGCATTTTTTTATCATTATAAAAACTCTCTTAAATGCTTCCCTATGTTCTCTAATTTTTTCTTAGTAAGTGGTATTGTTTATTCAAATACAAGTCTGCATGTTCGTGTTTTCCTTATAAAAATGTTTATTTTTTGCTTGACGCAGCTGTTCAAAACTTTATCGAAATCATAATTGTCGCAAAGTAGTCGGTAGTGGTAAATGAAGCTGAATTATTTTCTGAAAGTCGCGAGCGCCGAATGTTCATCTACGTTCACGAAAATTTTTCATATGTTCTGTAGTAGGAAAAATATTTTTGCTTACTGCACTACACACTACACAATGTTTCCACTAAAAGTGAATATAATTTATTAACGCTATATTTTTTATGTTTAGCCTATGTATCGGGTACTGGTTCTTCCCGCCCGTCCAAGTGGACCTTCCCTCTTCTATTTAGCTTGACGCTTGTTGAAGGTGTGACTACATGGTTACCGCCTGGTCCATGTGAAGTGGGTTGTAAGTAAGGGAACGTATCTGTTTCAGGTGTTGACCACAGTCACCGCAGGCAGTGACGTCTCGGTGCGGGAATTTTTCAAAAACTTATGCGAAAAGCATATGGAAAAAGCGCGCATAGGCGCCAGACTGGACTTCTTCGCGGCCCACACGGCGCACACGCATGATGGACCCGTGATATGCGCAGCACTTCAGCATCTCCTCGAGGTCTGAGTCTTGGCGTTGTGAATCATGAAACTAGTTGTCGGTATCCTGGTCCTTCGATTGATTTTTTATTGATTTCAATGTGCAATGCTCATTAAAGACGTGAGAACCCCACAGCAGAAGTAATCAACAAATAATAATACAATAGCCACATCAGCTCAGCTGTTCTACAGTCAAAGACTGGTTCCAAAATGAGGTTTTTATTTATAGAATTTCATTGATGATGATACGTTATAAACAGTATGAAAACCTTGCTCTTAAAATCAAAAAGTGAATGTTTCAACAGCGTCATGCAAGAAAAGCGTTTGCCAAAAGTATTAAAACTACGCTTTGTTAAGGAAATTCGTTGCTTTTATTTTCTTTAAAAACAAAGTAGATGAAGAGCTATATACCGGACTCAGGATCCGAGAGGTTGTTGGCGTAGAGAGGTGGCGGCTTCGTGCACGAATTCCATCTCGACCAGCGATGGATTTTTATTAGCATACTCGGGCTGCCTTGGTGCAAAATAAATAAGAGCGCTCACAAATTTATATTCTACGCTGCTACTTCTACTCTATTTTTTTTTACACCCGACCATCTTATCAAAAGTTCAAAACTGGACCGAACGCAACACAACCTCGTCAGTGCATGCTGTGAAGACGAGTTATTAAACAATTATAATTATTAGTAGTCTCTCAATTGTTCTAATCTGTGACTATTCTGTAATGACTTGTATCAGCTGCTTTTGTAGCTTTTTTTTATGGTAATTTCAAGTGCCTACGAAACGACTAGAGGTTAGTCTGAGCTTTCGAACATCGGTGTGACTACACTGTGGTCTATGTGCCTCTCATTTCGCTTTCTTTTCTTTAAGCGCAATATGGGTTCATGATGTAGCATTTGTTTCTCAACATCTAACTGCGATAGCACTCATTTATATATATGTAAAAAAACTATAAATGTATTGTAAAACTACGCCTGCCACTCTAATATGCCAGAATCGCCTCGTTTGTCCCTCAGATCCCGGCCTGCATGAGCGTCGACCTGCAGGGCTCCGACGTTGAAGTGATGCGGTGGAAAGGCAACGGCTCATCTAAAGTCCCGTTGGGGGAAATGTATTTTGATTTGAAGAAACTTAAAAACACTGCTAAACTGGCAGGACCTGCTGCCAAAACTCGTCAAAAAGATATGGATAACTATGAGATCATTCGGACGGTAGGCAAAGGTAAGACAAGAAGATATGGATAAGTATGAGATCATTCGGACGGTAGGCAAAGGTAAGACAAAAAGATATGGATAACTATGAGATCATTCGGACGGTAGGCAAAGGTAAGACCGAGTCATTGTGTGGCAGTGGTAACTAGAGCACTCCGAGAGCACATACCTCCACCAAGTAAGGCAACGGTACTGAAAAATTCAACTTGCCTCTGAAACCATTATGTTTTTATCAACTCCAATATCTAATCATTTGTGCCGTTCGATAGTATAAACAGTTTCTGCAATTGTTTTGAAAATCCGTTCATAACTTTTTGAGTTATGCTGCTTCCAAATCTTATGACAAACATAAGTCAAACATACAAACGAACAAACCGATCTGCACCAAAATTTAATCATGTATGTCTTTTAACATCACTAACAACTCCTGTAAATTTCATACAGATCCATTCAAAGTTTTTCAGTTATTGTGTAACAAACATTATGACAAACATAACTCAAACATAGACACGAATCAACTGATCTGCAACAAAATTTTACCATTTTTACCTTTTAACATTACTAACAACTCCTGTAAATTTCATAAAGATCCATTCAAAATTTTTTTAGTGGTGCTGCTTACAAACGTTATGACAAACATAAGTCAAACTTATAAATGAACCAACCGATCTACACCAAAATGTAATCATTTATGTCTTTTAACATTACTAACACCTCCTGTAAGTTTCATAAAGATCCATTTAAAATTTTTTGAGTTACTGCGCTAACAAGCATAAAATCAAACACAGCGACAAACATATGAAGGAACTAACAGATCATCACAAAAATTTAGTCATTTACTTTCTTTAATATACTTAACAACTCATGTAAATTTCATAGAAATCCATCCTTAATATTTTGAGTTATGGCATTAAGAAAAATGAGGCAGACAAACTAACAAACGGATGGACGGATCTTCATCAAAAATTAGTCATCTGTTTCTCCTAACATGCCTAATAATCCCTATAAATTTCGTCAAAATCCGTCCTTAACTTTTTGAGTTATCTTGGTGACCGACAACGACAAAATAATAGACAAACAGTTTAACAGACGGACAGATAAACCCGACGAAAACATAACCTCCGTGGTGAAGGTAAAGGTAAAGTCAACTTAGACCACACCCTCACCTGGGAAACCCACATACACTGGTGTGTGCTGCGGGTATAGGCCCATGATGGATGGACCATTGGTCACCTCCTGTTAATTGGAGTTAATTAATGACCTAGCAGCGGTTGCAGTTCTCTGCTGTCGAGAGTGCCTCGTGCTGTATACAGAGCTGATAATTTTTGATCGTGGAGTTTCTTTTGTTTGAGCAAATGAGGCCAGCTAAAGTGGGAGGGGAGGGGGGAATTCCTTTTTCTTCGTGTGCTCCACTTGGGACGCCAAATTCAGTTAAAAATATGATGAAAAACATTAGGCTATCAGCGTAACGTTTTTAATTTAATTTCGTGCCCCAAGTGCTCCAAATCGAACAAGATAATTACTTAGCTGTTACCTCACACTTCCCCTACCTACGCTCTAATTTTGTAGCTGCTGCAAGATGAGACGCTCATCTCAGCACAGCTAGTTACAATGGATCGATATGCAGAGAGGTTCCTATGGTCACCTCCTGCCTCTAAAAACCATAGAACGAAATAGGAACCAGTATCGCAACAGTTCGTGAGTCATGGCTCCAGAAGCCTGTTGCAATCAGACCTTCGGTGTCATACGTGTTACGCTGGCTGCGTTTGTGTTAAAAGCTGGGTGCTGCACCCCGTGCACCTGAGCGAGTGCGTGCGCTCGTGCGTACGTATAATGTGCTGTACTGGATGCCCTTACCTGCTTTCTGTCACACAACCCTGCGCCTTCCTCTTCAAAATTGCCAGATACTTCCATTCTAGAGACCTTTGTTTATCGAAACGATGATTTTATTTAAATAAAAAGCATACAATACTAAAAGTTATATGGTTATACATTGCTATCGTAAGTGTCGTCATAATAATTAGAGAGAATGTGATTGGTATTTAAGTCTATTGCGGGGATATTAAATATTACATAGCCCTGTGGGACTGAACAAACGTTGCATGCTCGCGGTACGGCGCTTTACGTCTTCCACAGAACGTCTGCAACTGCCCTTCACAGCGTAGATATCTTGCTGTTGTAGCAGTCGGAGAAGAAAAGGTGCCTGCGGAAGGATTTTTTGAGGATTTCAAGACAACAGAAATTAACTACGATTGCATATCTGCTCTTGGGAATAGTCCGCGTTAAGCTGCTGATATGGAGCAAGAAGTTCCCACACAGGATCCTGTGCCTTCAGAAGAAGACATCATTGACTCTCTCCTAGAAGATACTTCTAAAGACACTCCATTATCTGAGCGGGCTTTGACACAAGAACTGTAAATAATACTCTTGATTTGCTCGATCCAACTGAAGTTAGAAGGGGCTTAAAGTGTTCTAAGTTGAGATTAGGAAAAATGAAAATCAAATCTCAACTGGCAACTTTTCTTCACACTGCAGGCAGCTCAATTTTCAACCAGAGGACCGTGGGGTCTCACGAGGAAAGGCTGCTCTATTGAAAGCCGTGGCATTTCCAACAAAAGGAATAGATGTTTAAGCAAAAATATCAATAAGAACAAGCCTAATGCTAAGATTCAATAAAAAATAAAGAAAACTACTGTATTTTATTTTCCTTATATATTCTATATATAAACTGCATCAGCTACGTACAGTTATTAGCCAGCAAATAACAATGATATTAACTTAATTTCGTAGTTGCTTCTCATTCGGTTAATATAATTGCAAAAACGACCACAGAAGATGCCAAAAACCACAGCTTCCTTCTCAATTGCTTTCTGCGTACGATCGAACGATTTTGACACGGTACGAACAGTTTCAAAATGAGATACATTTCCTTGTTTTGGCTATTGATACACTCCAGTTAGTTTGTTCAGTCCCACAGGACTATGTAATATTTTATATTTCCATAATAGACTTAAATACTAATTGCATACTCTCTAATTATCGTGACGACACTTATGACAGCAATATATAAGTACAGTACATATATAACTTTAGTATGGTACGTTTTTTATCTAAATAAACTCATGTACACAAAGAATGGTCTGCAGAATGGTGGTATGTGGCAAATTCAGAAAGGCGTGGGCGTCCTTCCATTACAGTATACGTATGCACGAACGTACTCGCTCGGGTGCACGCCTGCACGGGGTGCTGCACGCAGCTTTTGGCACAGCATCACAAATGCTGCCGGGACGTGAGGCAGTATCGCCGTGGTTTGTCTTTCCCTCCTGCTAAACGTCCTTGATCTGACATGGGGTGCCAATTCCAGAGGCGTCGCACCCTATGCCTCCGGAGGGAGTGGGAGCCTGAAAAGGCTGTGGCGGCAGCAGCACCCGTGACTGCAGAGCAGCCATTGGTCAAAAATTATCTCCCAGGGTCTGCACGAATGAATAGGACCGTATTTTCTCTTCTTTATGACCTCCTTCGGCGCAGTTTCCATTGCGTGGATAAATTAACTCCGCAGCCTCCGCTACAGACAGTTCAACTAATAGCTTTGCAAGGTTATTGCTACATAATGCCTCTGAGCCTTACCACTTTGCATGTTGAAGACTCATTCTTGGTATATATTCAACAAAGATTTACTCTAGAAATGCAGGAAGCATATTCCAGAGTCACTAATTTTTTCATAAACTTTATGGTGTGATTATACTCTCTGATTCATTCACCACATACTGTAGCTTCAAGTTGGATGAGTTGTTGTGTCATTTGCAGGAGACTCAGCAGAATGTTACCAGTACACTGCAGCTAAAAATTTCAAAATTTGCGATTTAAGAAAACGAATACGAGTGCTTATATAATTATACTATTATCAACATGCTGTAAACTCCACGTCACGGCAGACCTTCACACAATTACACTTATCTCTGTATCGAAGCTGCCAACTATGCTGTCTGTTTCTAACACCCTTAGGATGCGTAGGATGGACAATAAGACTTGAGGCGTCTCTTTGCGGCCACGCTTGTGATCAGAATCACCGTGATCACTGAAAAATACAAAAATGGCCAACAATTTTGTAAAGAAACCAGAGCTCGCCATGTCAATTTAAAAAAAAAATTATCTTTATTATATTTTTACCGAAAATAGTAGGGAATGGATTTCTTATGAACCTTTACTTATTTTGAAGCCAGTGCATAACTGAACTAGCAGTGTTTAAAGCGTTTTGAACATTCACAGGTGTAAAAGTAAGGAAACTTTATATCTGGAAGTCAATATTACAATCATTACATCATTCACTTCGTCCCTAAATATAAGGGAAACATCACGACCTTGCATTTCAACTTTTGAATTTTTACTTGTCCAACGGCTGTAGTCACTCTTTGATCACGCGTGATTAGGAAATCAAGCTGCGATCAATTCTCACCACTGATCACGGTTGACTGCTATCAGAATTACGTCAAATGCGGTCCCAAAACTTGCGAATCATGCGCGATCAGGGGGAATTATCCGCGCGGTGGTCACAAAAAGACGTCAATAGTTTGACTCGTCGTCATTATTAGTGTGGGGATTTGCCTTCTTATATTTCCAGTAATGCTTTTCTTGTTTTTCCTCTTCTTTCGTGACTTACTATATCGTGACTTACTATATTGATTCAATCTGGGAACACACTCGTGCATGGCATTGACGTTACTGCTTACATGTTTTTCCCCGAAGATTTTGCTGTGGGGTGGGAAGCTTAATTTGGAACCATAATAATAATTATAATATCATCATGCTAGATGTATTTTGGTTCAGGCACATAAGGGCAATCACGCAGATCCATCAGTCTAGTGCTGAATTTCTTCAACGACACGGATTCAGGAAAGTTTAATGGGCATTGATAATGTGCTTGTGCAATGTTATGGTTTTGCTGACTTTTAGAAGAGATCGTAAGCCAATATAATTTTCTTTAGTGTAGCGTAGGCTTCTTGTGAAAACATTAAATATTGAAAACCTTGACAGTTGATGGCTCAAGTAATTGACTTATTATGAAACTTGACTGTAATAAAGCATTTCTGCTTAGGTGCATTTGGTACAGCCGTACTGTACCGGCGCAAGGATGATGATACGCTCGTCATCATAAAAGAAATAAACATGCTGGAGCTGTCTGCTGCCGAGCGCCAGATGAGTCTTAATGAAGTCAACGTCCTGGCTCTGCTGGATCATCCCAACATTGTGCGGTGAGTTGTATTTTCGTGCAGTTGACCACTCTTCTGCTTGGTGTAGCAATCATCTGAGCGTTAAACTTGTTTAAAGGATGGGCCGTAGGCCATTGGGTTAGGTTAGTTAGGTAAGCGTATGTTATGTTATGAGGTGCAGGAACCTCAGGGTTACATTAACCTTAGCTAGGCCTTCGGGACGTTTTTACTTATTGCCCATTTTGCTTCCTCTACTTTCATACTCGTACTGAGGATGCTTCATTCTATTCATCCTCTTCTTTCCGGAATTGCTGTTCACTAACACGCGCGTCATTGGGAGAGTTTAACATAGAACATTCTCAAGGGTGCTGGTATCGCTAGGAAGTGACGGTTCTTGTGCACCTCAGGTACATGGACAGCTTCGAGCTGGACACAAAGCTGTGCATCGAGATGGAGTACTGCGACGGTGGGTCTCTGGCTCAGTTCCTCACCCAGCAGGAGCGGCGCCTTGAGGAGCGAGACATTCTTGTGATCTTCCATCAGATCTGCGCGGCCCTCCGGCATATGCATGAGCACCAGATCCTCCACAGGTAACGTTCTTGGCTGCCTGGCGCACATCGCAATCTCGAACAGAAACGCTGTACGGGCGATACATTTCTTACATCACTGACATGCCATAGCCTACTCAAATCAGCTAATCTAAAGGAATGATGCGAAAACTGCAGAGTAAGCAGTGAAGCCATCAGCTTGTTCTCATCGTCTTTAGAGAATCAATATTCATTTAATTTCTGGAAATATATCCGTACCTTCACGCAGAATGCGAAATTAGTAAATATTATACTTTCACAAAACGTCGAGTCCAGTGATGGCACTTCTCACATGAGTTCAGTAGACTCTTGCATCATGTCCAAATTTGTTAAATGAGACCAGCAAGAGGCTGCAGCGCGCTGGTTACATCCGTCACGTTCTCTGCACCTTCATTTTTTTTCGACAATGTAGCTAAGACTCGCATGTTGACGATACAACGTCAACAGTCGGTTGGTTGTGCGCTTTCCTTTGCCATGAAACTTCTGTGTGTAGTTACGCATATATATATATTTCGTATGATGGCAAGAAAATTCGAATTAGGTTTCTCTTTACAAGTTTCTTTTGTTCCATCAGTCACCTAACTCCTTTTTCATGCTTGAAAGTGTTGAACGCCAATGAACGGCGCTTGTAATTATGTTGAGTTTTTGGTGTTCTCTAAGCTGGTCTAACTTTTGCTTCATTTTTTTCAGTGCCTGACGGAGCAAATGAATATGTATCTGTAAAATTAATTACTTTTCTGTTTTTATTATCAGGAGATATAATGACGGGTTAGCATGGACAGTCTAATGTATTTCTTCAATTGTTTTTTGTGTCCATTTACATAGGTAAACACTACTGCTTGTCTCCCAAAACATTTGCTAAAATACTATCAGCAAAGTCAGTTGGCGTAGCACGAGGCTCTAGTAAAGTTTTAGGCTGCAGATTTATTCTCAACTTTGAAATGACTTGAAATTCAGGTAGTTGTGTACTTTGCTAGCTCTTAATGGACACAGCGCCGCAGTCAGACATTTAGACGAAGAAATACGCTTATTTGCCTGTTGTGTGAACCCGCCTTAGTCTTCTGGGTGTGGCCAACGGATCTGTAACGAGTCCTAATATTTATGATATCTTCTTTTCGGCTTTCCTTTTGACTTACTGCAGGGAAGCAGCAGCTGCATTTATAATACAGGCAGTCATGCGATGCTAATAGTTTGATAAGATCGGTGCTTGACAATAACTGTTGATCTAAAAGTAATTTTATCAGCGTATGGTTCTGTATCTGTGGCACGGTACTTATGGCATTACCATTCCTCAGAGACTTGAAGACCGCGAATATTTTCCTCACGAAGCAGGCCATCGTCAAAGTGGGAGACTTCGGCATCAGCAAGATGCTGAGCACGCGACAGGCGCACGCCAACACCGTCCTGGGGACTCCTTACTACATCAGTCCTGAGATGGTTTGTATTTGGTAGTGCGTAGTCCCGAGGCAGACTTCTGAACTATGAGAGATGGGACATTTTAATTTAAATTTAAGTGACAAGGTTTGGTTCAGATTTGATCCCTGGTCCGCTCCCAGCCGTTCTTACCGAGACTTAGAACATAAAAATTTAGTCTTCAGCAGTACAATATAATAACAATAATGAGGAGTCTATTAAGAAAACAACAATAAGTGCACCAATAATGAGTTAGCATAAATATTGATGTTCTAAGAATTAACTCTAGTGATCTTACTGGGCATAACACTACAATGTTTCATTAAAATTATGTATTCTTGTACGTAGGTTCAGCAGCGTAGCATCGAAATGAAGACGAATACTGAACTTTGTTTTGCAGTTTTACTGTTCCATTGAATTCCCATTCGCAGTTAAATGATACAGAGATGGGAGACTTGTGCAACTGGAAATATTTTTCTGGAGACGTGGTATTTAGATTGGTTGGTTTCTAGATTGGTTGGGTGATTACGTGGTTTGTTGACTAGTTACTTGTTACTTGATTGGTTAGTTAATTGGTTGGGTAGTTAGCACGACCGTAACTATTTGATCAATATTAGATACTGTAGGGAAAAATTAAGGCATATTTGAGGTATCCTTGATACGACCTGGGAAGGGATCCCCAGAAGAAGAAATTAGTTTAAACTGCTATTGCTCACAGGTGTAAGCTTGAAGATTCACTGCCTGATTTGGAAAATGTGTTACCTTGCGTAAGCATGATACGGGTCCGAGGGCATCATTATCCAGGAACAATTCTTTTGTTCTGTGAAATTTCCACAAGTTCCTTCAGTGTTAGATAGGGGAAAATTAGGATGATGTGGGTCTGAGATATCACTGAAGAACACTGCTTTTGTTGTGTATAATTTCCACAGGTTCCAGCTAGATTACTGATTAATTTGTGCGTGCGAGGGCGATTGCGATGAATATTTTTGCAGAAGAATCATCAAACTGGGTGCAGTGTAGTTTTCAAGCAATAGCTGGGGACAACTATGACGCCAGATCCAAAATGTGGCGTCAGTGCCGGAATTATTGCGTAGCCGACGCAAGCTCTAATACATGAATGGTTTTTTGAGACAACGCACACCAATCCACGACTACCTTCCGTATATAAGTAGGTTTATTTTAAAATAATAGCTCTTACGCTCAAATTATTACCGTAACTCTTCCCCTAAAAATCAAACATTGTATTTAACTTAATGCGACATATGTTAAAAGAATATGTATACGCAATAAATATAAACTGGAATGAAACTTTGGGGTTAAATTTGAAATACGTAGGATGTGTTTTAATCAATAAAAGTTCGTTTGAACTTGTATCAAATAATGAAATCATATAACCGACACAGAATAAAGTTAAACCTATTCAGTTGTGGCTAGCGGAGAGAGTGTTGAAATCTGGTGTGTATCAGACGTGCCCCCACGGCTGAAATAGGTACTTAGCGGTACCTAGTTCAGCCGTGCGTGCTGTAGAAGCTCGTGTCAGAGTGGGATAAATAGTTACTGTCATTAACAGATCACCAGAACACCATAAAAAAGTCATGAGCCAAGAGAGAAAAACTACAACTTTATTGTAGACAAATAGTTTCAAGAATAGGTTTTCTCACTAGTTCACTTCAAGAGCAAAACACCAAATTTTTACTACAGAAAAAAATTTCAATATTGTTTAACATGATAGCTCAGCTAGCAAAACAGGGAAGAAAGACAACCCAATGGCTCGCTGTACAGAGCCACCAGTTGTAAACATCCATAAGCGTTAAAGTGTCACGGAGGGGCTCAAGCCAGAACAGGATCAGAATTAGGGTCGGAAATAAAGGTCATATATGCAGGATCTTTCATAAAGGTCACACAATGGGTCCAAAATGGTTCTACATAAAGGTCAAGTGAGTGGATATGAATAAACAATCTGTTTAGACAATATATTTTACAGATATATTTTATGTTAAACAGTTTTCTTAAGATAGCGTGGCAGGGACGTATTACACAAACTTCTGTTCCTCGGCCTAGGTTATTGTAATCCTTGAAATGTTCCCATTTTACTAATAATGTTTCAACAGGTAAAGCACAACACACTAGAAAATGCATTCACAAAAATAGTACGTAAATAATAGACACAAAAATATTCTCAACTGTGTCTCTTGACAGCCTTAACTCAAATGCTTACTTGTGGAAGGTTACTGTGTGTCGCAGGATTTCACACACTCACTTGCCTAATATTTAGTTGTACATATAAGAGTTTAGCGCTTATTGTGTCCGCGTGGGTAGGTTTCCGTGGCAGTTGCGTAATGGTTACAGTAATTTACATTTATGTCTTACACATTTGTTCCGTTTCATCAGTGCGAAGGAAAGCAATACGACGAGAAAAGCGACATCTGGGCTCTGGGGTGCATCCTGTACGAGATGGCTTGCCTGCAGAAAACGTTCGAGGGTTCTAACCTTCCTGCGCTTGTTAATAAAATCATGAGAGTAAGTAAACTAAGGTTATGGAGAACCAAAACTTAAAGCACTGGTTCCCTTGGGGTTGAATTTGAAACCCTTGTCTCTGATAATTTGTATTGGTTGTATTGGTATGCAATATTTAAAACTGTTGCGGAGAAAATGTCCTGAGTACTTACGTGTTTGACGTAGGCATTGTGTTCTATGTGCTGATAATTTGATTCTATCTCTATCACAATGCCGAATGCTACAAACCTCTACTTGGGTACAGAAATATACAGAAGTCAATCAGTGCATCATCTACTAGGCTGAGGCCGTTTGAACGGCAGAGGGTCTGTGCGTCTCGAGTTATTCCTAATAGGGGCGCGTAGACAACTGAAATTAGAAATGACCGTCCTAAAGTGTTACAAAAGCTGGGTTATTCGCACAGTGTATCGCAACGCGGCACTTTAGCTTTACTTCAAAAACAATCATATTATTTGACAAGTTTATAACTAAGCTTTCTGCTGTCAGAGTTTCCAGGGTTGCGAAGTCGGAATCGGCCGGAGTCGGAGGATTTGAGGGGGAGTCGGAGTCAGAATCTCACTTGCTCTAGGAGTCGGAAGTTTTAGTCCGACTCCGACTCCGGGATCCCATTTATAAACAAATATCATTCTATTCTAAATTTTCAGTCACAAATTAAACAAAACATGTAGATCTGGATATTTTTTTGCACATTTCTCTTTTACAGCTATAGCTACCATGTATTTTCCTATTCCATATGATGAGGTCATTGAGAAAATGTTGGGTAGAACTTTCGCATCTTGTACATTATGTGAGGGGGGAATGGGGGGCAAAATGATGAATTTTAGACCGATTGTTCTGAAATTTGCATAGTATATGTATTTAAAAAAAAAAACACATTTTTTTCCTACAAATTTTTTGGTTTAGGCCATCCTTTTTCAGATAATGGTAAATTATAAATATAGCTGTAGATATGCATTTTTCTAAGTTTCAAAGGAATAGAACTCAATGAGTTTTCATGATAGAAAAAAGCAATGACAGTTTCGGAATTCTTGAAACAGTTTGGACATTAAATTGAGGACATCAGGACATTAAAAAAAAAAAAAATTGGGTAAAACTTTTGCACCTGGTACATTATGTGAGAGGGGGGGGTGCAAAATACTCAATTTTCTAATGAGTGTTCTGAAATTTGCATAGTGTATGTATTTTTGAAAAAGAAACACATTTTACTCCCACAATTATTTTGATTGAGGCCTTTGTTTTTGAGATAATGGAAATATATATGAATATATACCCATGCATTTTTTCTAAATTTCAATGGAATAGCACTCAATGAGTTTTGAGTTATATTCCTTTGAAATTTATAAAATATGCATAGGTATATCTTTATATACTGCATATACTTTCACTATCTCAAAAACTAAGGCCTAAATCAAAGAAATTGTAGGCGTAAAATGTGTTTCTTTTTCAAAAATACATACACTATGTAAATTTCAAAACAATCGGTAGAAAATTGAGTATTTTGCCCCTCCCCCCATGCCCCCCCTCACATAATGTACCAGGTGAAAAAGTTTTACCAAAATTTGTTCAATGTCCTCACTTTAATATCCCAAATGATGCAAAATATCATTGTTTATGTACAATACACCTAGCATCTTTAACTTGATATATGTTTATACTAGCAAAATTTATTTGGACATGTTTTATGTTTACATCAAATATCTACTACATAGTTGGACCTAGGAGTCGGTGTCGGGAGTCGGAGTCGGAAGTCGTAAAATCTTGAGGACCAGGAGTCGGAAACGGAAATTCTGGAGGGCCAGCAGTCGGAGTCGGACCTTGAACCCTCCGACTCCGCAATCCTGAGAGTTTCATAAGAAAAGTGCGACTACACTTGCAATTACGCAACACATTTGGCATACGGCAGCGTCTAGCGCTGAAGAACGCGATCGCCAGACTGATGTCGCCCTAGTGCGCTTGATAGAAATAAATGTTAGCGAATTCGTCCGGCAGACACGAACGCATTTAACGTCTTAATGTACTGTACTGACGTACTCTACTAATTCGAATCGAAATGCATCTTAGCCAGTTTTCTGAAAATTATGGAGTTTTCACGAGCTGCTGCGTCTTCTTGCTTGTCCTGCCGTGGAGTCCAGCTGCTGCCCTCTTAGCTTTGTTAAGACACGTAAGGAAGCTGACCAGAGAAGAATTTTAGTGAGGGGAATCAAAAATCGGTGATGTTTGATATGCAGCGTTAAAAATATATTTAGGGCTAAGGTGATAAGGAAATCGATATCGATTGATATGTTCTTTAAAATATCAATTTCCTACGAGGACTTGTGACGGCTATCGTAGAGCTATGCACCAGTGGCTGTCGTTATCGCAACCAGTCAAAGGCAATAGGTACTGAACATTCTACATCTGACGTGTGGTGATGGGTGCAGTATGCGCAATAGTAGTGCTGTAGGGGAACAAACACCACATCTAGTAAACGTATCCCGTGCCTGCTAAATACAAAACGCAAGTTCGTTTGTTCATACAAACTGCGACGTACATACCCTAATAAAAAGTTGCCTTGTAACTAGTATATATATAGTGCCTTTAGTCCATGTACCCGTATTATTTAAAGAGCGATGTGCTTGTATACTTTCAGGGTCAGTTTGCCCCAATCAAGGGCAACTACTCGCCAGGGTTCCGCCAGCTGGTGCGAGACTTGCTGCAGCGCGACCCTGAGTTCCGCCCCACTGCCGCCGAGGTGAGACCAGGTCCTGCTGCTCTGCAGGACCGCCAGTTGTGATGCTACAAATTATTAGGGTACCGACGTCTAGAATGACGGCAACGAGTTTACTATTTTATTTATAGAGGTAAGCACTGTTAATTCTACCCCGCAGAGCAGTACTGCCCTGAAAAAGGCTAGCAGAGTACTGGGATTCATTACCAGGATTTTCGAATACAAATTCAAGAACGTCCTCATTCATTTGTACAAAACGATAGGGCGCCCACGCTTAGAATTTGCTCTTCAATTCTGGTCACCAGTTCTATGCAAAGATATCGATAACATTGAAAAAATCTAATAACAAAATTGGAACCTCAGCTGCGAAACAAGCCATACGAATGTCGCCTGCAAGAAGTGGGCCTGATCTATCTCGATCAAAGACGACCCGGAGAGCAACTAATAGAAACTTTTATATACTTGAAAGACTTTAATAACGTGCTAATAAACCGACTTCTTGAATGAGACGCTAATGGTCGCTTGCGAAACTACTGTCAAAAACTCAAGCATGAAGCTCGAAGATAAGCCAGCAGTTCTTTCTGTATTTCATAGTGAACATCTCGAATAGACTCCCCTCCGGTGTTGTCGGTGCGGAGACAGTCAACGCGTTTAAAAATCGTCTTGACAAACATTGGGAGAGACAGCCTATTCAGCTAAGAACACCTCCTCCAGGTGTCACTAATTCTTAACAGCCAAAGTTTCAGAGGCCACATAAATCCATAAGCTTCTCTTTTCCGCCCCAACTAACTTGACGTCTCTAAGCTCCGCAGATCTGCAGCTATAAATCTTGCTTGGGTGAACGTCTCCTTTGGCCGAGGCTTTTTATGCTTTCTCATTTTTCTTCCTTTTTTCTCAGTCATCTGAGTGATGCTGACATAATGCTAATAGTTCATAGAGGGCCGGGGCATAAGTCCCGGCAGCTCTCAGGGAATGGGCCTGTTGGTCCGTCTACTGCCGCCTATCTGATCTAAAGCTGCCAAAGAATAACCTCAAATATATCAGTCTTTCGAACTGGCCTGTAACTTCCGCCAATTAGCAACTCGTGCCTCCGCCATATTCAAGGTAAAGGTAAATTATTTGCACGTAACAAAATAATATAGACTAATAAATACTGGGTGAACTTTATTGTCCACTATAGGGAACTGTTCGCGTCACACGGCAGTTGTTAAGAAACACACGTTAAAGAATTTAAGTTTATTTAAACTCTTAAAGGAACAAATAGCAACATAAGCGCATCACTGGGGCGACTTTTAACGATAACCAAATAACTCAGTAACGCAATTCTACAAAACAAACGCACAATAAAATGAAATTTAATTTCAGTTATAGTCTGATCAGCCCGCGAAGGCGGCTTAGGCGGGGCATCAGAGATTGCGCATGTACGTCATATTTCGTACTTACATAAAATTCATCTTTCCATATTTTACTTTTCCAATAAATATAGAATTATTTTGGACTGTTTTGGAAGTTACAATTGAATTGTAATGAAGCACTGAATAATGGCTACAAATTTCTTGAAAATGATAAAATAAAACAATATTTCGGAGATTTGGCATGGCAGAAGTTGCTGCTATGCCAGCCCTGGAAGCAGGGCTCGGCTGGGGCCTTAGGTGGCCACCAAAATGCAACGACGCCAGGGCTGCACAAATAACTGCTGGTCAAGCATTGGTAAGGAATAACAAAGTGATAAATAGTAAGTGCTTGAGTCTAGAGTTACTTTCAGTGGCTTAAGGCCGAGTAGACATTTTGAGATTAGTAAGGAAATTTTGGTGAGTGTGAAATTTTGCTAACCTCTAGTGCAACCTGATGGTAGGTTTAATAAAATTACTTGAGTAAGTAATAGCTTGAAGCAAGTGGAAGCTTGAAAAATATTAAACTCGGATGAACTGAACTAGGGAAACTTCAGCCAAGCCACCCCTCGCCCAGGGCCCTCTAACAGCTCTCTGGCCGCACCGACCCCTCCCCCTCCGACACCACCCACCTTTGCTACTGCATAGATGGCAGAACTAGAGAAAAGCAGGGCAGAGCAGAGGGCAATCAAAGGCGACTCTCTCGAGCAAAGAAGGGAGCGACATCTGCAGAAGGGTGACGAGATACTGAAAAATACCAGTCACACAAATTAAGGTTGTTTCTGTTACAGGTTCTAATAAGAAATAAAAGGGCAAGGGATCTCCCTGCGAGTTTTGTCCCTTGCCTTTTTATTTCTTATTAAAATACCAATCATCTGATGAGGCCACGCTTAAGTAGGAAATTCGGGAGAAATTTCAGAAGAGTATCGCAGGGTAATGGCAAAGAAGGTAATAGACAAAATTAAAAGTTTACAATACTCTGTTACTAAACGAACCTCAAGTAAGTTGCCAACTTGAGTGGAAAGTACAGTGGCGGCGGAACGTCAAAAATGTTGGGGGGGCCCAGCCTCACAGCATGGCTGCCTCCCTCCCCGGGCTGCCGACTTCTTCGGATGTGGGTGTTTACATAGCCTAGTGTCACATCGCATCAGTACATTTACCGCAACCTCCCATTCCATAATTTAAAATCCCACACTAGATTATTTCCTAAC
>LQNS02277274.1:4328771-4342026 GCA_001587735.2 Parhyale hawaiensis | reverse complement strand
TTTGTGGGGACCATTTAACATAGAACCTGTGCTCATAAATATCAAATACATGATCAAATCTAAAATGTTTCACCGTCAGTTCATTTGCAATATAGTATGGAATAACGTAAAATATACGACAATAATCATTCACTCTTATTTTTCTTTTCTATCTTTGTAAATTTGGTATAAGAAATTTCAAAGAAAATTTCAGTATCAAGAAATTGAAATTTCAAGTCACCCCGGATTATTGGGGGGGCCAGGCCCACCCAAAAAAACTATTGGGAGGGCCTGGGCCCCAGGCCCCCCCCTGTTCCGCCGCCCCTGAAGTACCTAGACAAGTGAATAAACAGGGAACAACCTCTAGGTAATAAATTAAGAAGAAATTTAAGCGATAGCTTAAAGCTATGTAATAATAAGTTATGTAAGTTGCTTTGGAATTCACTGCTTAATCACCTTCGGTTTGCCGGAGAACTCCTAATTGAGCGAGGTTGACCAGGTTAGTTGATAGCGAAATAATGCAAAACGAAGGGCGGACTGGCAGACTGATGCTTAACAGATAAGTGAAAGGAAGGTTAGAGCTGGTGGAGAGGGTTTGTGGAACGGAATTTCCTGGTAGGGATAAGATATCACCGCACTGCAGCGCCTCAGGAACACGTGCGCACTGGTGCGCTCGCTCTCGCCGTCTGAGTCTAAGTAGAACTGAATTGAACGGACAACTGACTTGGACTGTCCAGTGACTCGAACTGATCTCGACTGAATAGTAAGCAGGCGAACCCGCGACAGACGTCATGTCGTCTGTAAATTGGATACAGCCTTCTCTGGAAATACAGCTGGGAAAATAAAAAACATGAGAAAATGAGTATCGGAAACATTTACAGCCTTGAAAGGCAGTAAACTTTAAAACTGTCGTGTGTATATATGTTTATATACTATGGTATCTATTAAAATGAGCCTGCCCAGACGTCAAGCAACGTTTTATTATTTATGTATTGTATCTTTCGTGCCACGCTCGTAATTAACTAAATGGGCAAATATTAGGACAAGCTGCAGATTTCGTAATTTTATTAATTTTTTATGGAGACCGATGAGCCAAAATTAGACCAGGTTGCAGAAGATGGTGAAAGTGGAATCCTTATCCCTTTAACTGAATTCAACGTTGAAAGCGACAATACAAATATATTTACGGCTTCTCTATGTGTTGCCAGAGAGTTTGATTTTATAACATTCTACATACCGTACATCAAAACTATATTTGCACTCAGTTCACGACGTACAAATTCAGTAGATGATCAACGAAGCACAGGCAAAGCCATGATTTTACACGAGGCAATTTAGACACAACAATTATTTTTTCCAGCTTACTTTCTTCCTTTAGCAGAGCAGTTTTCGCTTCAACGCAAAAGTTTCGATGTACTGAAGGGGTATTGTACGACAGGTAGGATACGCGGCGGGAACTTACTATACTTAAATTCAGTAATGCTGTGCGAATATAAGCTCATTTTTGTCGCATGTCATCTAAGGTGGAGAACGAGCATGCTGCTTAGATGAATGAAAAGGAGCACTTAGCTCTTATAACAATTTTTGAAATGGCTGTTATAGCGCATACTTCAGAAGTATATTAGTAACAAAAGTATGTCAGAGGAAGACGGGTCTTCGCAAATTCCTCGCTGTCGTTTTTGACAGCGCGGGTGCTTCAATAGCCACCATACTATAAGTGCTTTAAACGTGATAGGCAATGGACAAGCAGATAAAACAGAAACCAACAAAGAGATACACAGTGATATATATTTATTACTTTGGATCTATTGCTTGGGTATAAAATTAACTGTATGTCGATAAATTTTTCTCCCATTAATAGTATTTACTGTGGACAAAAGCTCTACTTCTTTCTGTTTTTTTTTTAACTACAGGTAGTGACGGAGAGAATCCCTGAACTTCTGTCACAATTCTCAGTGGAGAGCGTCGGTGTCGATGAAATAGACGAGGAGTTGCGGCAGAGCATCGAGGCCATCAAGCTGAGCCAGGGCGCACGGTGAGGCTTGTGTGTCCTGAGGGTCGTAGCGCGGCCTGTGTTCGGACTTACGGAGATGACGAGCGGAGTGTCGCTGTGTTATGCCTAGTTCAACCTAGAGCTTTTATGCCCCTACGCAGTCCACGGCGACTGTATGCTGCCCTGCTTCCTGGTGAACTGCAGAGAAGGGCTCGGCTTTCAGCTAGATATCGAATCCCTTGCAAATTTGAAAAACTAACCGAAACGTTGTTACTGATGCTTGCTGAGACCGCCGATTAGATGGCTTGCGTTTTATCAAATCTTTTGGTTGTCACACAACTGTGTAGGCGAGGACGCAACAGAGTTTTGTCCTGCCACGAGGGAGAGAGGGCTACAGTGTATATGCCATGGTGTAGTGCGGCACTTCCTGCCGACCGTCAAAAATTAGCATTTATTGCTTTTGGTCCCTTGAGGACTTACATCACGGTAATTTTTTATTTTCGTATTTGAAAAAGAACGGATTCATCACAACGTTCACGAAATGAAAGCTGTGGAAATTCCGTAAACCAAAAGTATCTTGTTTTTCCAAGATACCTCAGACCTGCGCCATGCATAAGAAGTGTGAATATTGGTTACAAGTCAGGCTGCAAATCTTCCACCTGTGGCCTGCGAGCAGTAGCAGCCTAAACGCTAACTGTTCTTCACTTCCGAGACCGAGGAAAAGCACTTTTACTGGTTTGGGACTTAGTTATTTTAGTTTCTGTACATTTAGATTCAAAATTAATAGTATTCGGACCCTTATTTTTCGCGCTTATGAAATTTGTTCTGATTATGTATCTTTGCATAGAGAATTTGATTTTTTAAAAGATTACTTTTCAAGAAACGGCTATCCACTGCATTTCGTTCATGGTTTTATAAAGAAACTTTTCGATGACAAATACTCTTCCCGAACTGTGCTTCTGACTGCAGAGAAGAAGAAGCTGTTTGTGTCTCTGCCTTTTTTCGGCCCTCAGTCGGAAAAACTTAAAATCGAATTGGTGTCTCTAGTGAATAAATATTTCATGTGCATAGATTTTCGAACTGCTTTGGTGAATGGCTTTAGGATAGGCACAATGTTTTCGCATAAGGATAAGCTACCTACTCATATGCTTTCCTCTATTGTTTACCATTACTGTTGCCCATCGTATGGGTCTGCGTACGTGGGTTCTTCCACGCGCGCACTAAGAGTTAGAGGCTTCGAGCATATGGGTAGGAGTTTTAGGAATGGCAACCCCTTAGCTTCACCTTCCCATTCAGCAATACGCGCGCATGCCGAACAGTGCAATAGTCCCATTTTACAACAAAACTTTTCAATTCTTGGCAGTGCAAATTCAAGTCCCGACCTGCGAATCTTAGAGTCTCTGTTCATTAACAAGCTGAAACCGAACCTTAACGACATGCAGTCGTCCTACCCATTGAAGATCGCCCCTCAATAGATGAACTGTTGCCCCTCAACTAGTTTGTACAAGCAGTGTATCATCCGTTTTATTTGTTGTTTCAGAATGCTGATGATGACCTATACGGTCGAAACGTTCAAATTTAGATCCAATTTTTAATAATGTCTTTTAGATCAATCGTCTTTGCCCTCACCTTGGTTTTAAATATGATGTATCGCCACTTTACCGTTCAAGTCCCGGAAAGAGGATGTGTTGCTACCGAGATTTGAAGTAGGGCTGTGGTAAAAAAAAAAAGCTTTTGCTTTCATCTGCGACATCACCAAGTAATTTCTACGTGATTCACAGTCAACATTCACTACAGGGTTTATCTTGACTTCAAGTCGCACGCCTTTAATGCAGTTGTAATGTAACATGAGCAGCTGTAAGTCCAGATTTTTGCAGCTTGTCAATTTGTTCTTGGTTTGAATTTGCATGGCTTGGGTGTCATAGGTATTAAGTAGGAAAAAATCATGACACTGCTAACTTACCATAGCATATTTTTATTCTCGTTTACCTTCCAATGTAACTTCACAATTCGGACCTCGCATCGAAATAGTGCAATAATGACCGCAATTGTACATTTTCCTTATAATAAAACCCTGATTGACTCTCAGTGTAGGAATCGTTTGTAACCATAACAGAAACTGCCTTTTGCACAAGCGAATTGGGCTGCTGCTGCTGGCGCACATTACCACGTCAAGCCTGTGACATTGTCCGTAAATCGCCCTTTGTTCAGTAAACTCAAGTGCACATTTTCTTAGGCTGCAATTCCTAACTGTTCCTGAAGGTAGCGCTTACTCGAATGTGTTGCGTATTTTATGACAGCTCGTCACGGCCCCTGCGCTCGGTGGTGTACCATATGAAAGTCTACGCCTCCAGCATCTCCCTCACCCCCGTACCTCTGCCCCCTCGGACTCGTGTCAAGGAGCTCGCCGTGTCTACCACGCACGTCATTGTGCTCTCTGCAGGTACGTGCATGGCTGGGACTCGGCGTCCCGTAAAGTCTCCATACAGTGCGCTGCCAGTCCCTTTGTTGAGCAGTTTTCAGAAACCCCCATAGAAAGCATGTAGAAAATTCTGACTTTTCAAAAACTCATCACATCATGAGGCTCATTGCACAGATGTCCTTCATCTTATGTCTTATATTCGGTTTACTGTCTAAATTTTTCCTCTTTCTCAGTCATGTAACATGTGATTTCTCTTACATGCAATATGCCGCGATCGACTTCACGTATTATCTTATACGCGCCATATATTGCAGTAAATTTTCTATGAAAGTGTTCATATAACAGTTTCTATCAAAGCTTAGCGTATCTATATATGTATGTCACAGACAGTGACGTTTTTATTGGTAATTTTCTTAAATAAAATGGCCAGTTGGTGCACGAGCAATTCTTTACGAACAAATTATTTTATTAATCTACAAATTGAAGTTTTTTAGCGTCAACAGTGCCAAGACAAATAATAATTATCTCACTCATACCATCATACGATATCCCTTGTGTGGTCTTCTTACACGCACGAGATGTTACGGTGACATAATTTTTCTTAATGCTGGGTATTGCGCTGGATTTATAGACACAAAAACGCCCAACACCCTCAACACACATTACAATTTTTTCACCAGAACTGCCTTTTCATGTATTTTATCAAAGAATAAATTCGATGTGGAGCTGAGTTGTAGTAAATCTCTTGCGCTTTCCCAATGGTAGCGAGAGAACTAGGAGCTTAAGTTAAAACCTTCCATACACTTTGAGACAGTGGAATCATATCGCTCTTAGTATTATAAATGATATCTTGCGTTGTAACGCGTCGCACAGTTTGTTGTATTTGCTGAATCAAAAATTGTTCCTCTTAGCACAAGTCTACCGCGATTTAAGAGTGATCCGCAATGCTATCAATTGTATCAATATCATGGATGTGTTGCCAGCTTTTAACCGCGTAGGTGAATGGACGGATCTATTTCATACTCTTTATTCTGGTGGGGACACGGTAATAGCCACATGAAGTTTTAGATTTGACTGCCGTCGATGAGCTCCATCGTTCTATTAAAAAACCTTATCCCATGTCACATTGGGATACAGCGCAGGTAGCAAGCAACAGAAGGATTTCATTGATTCTGAATCATCATTGCAATTTGCTTTGCAACTGCTATAGACATTGACCTTTTCCTTAAGCTGCGTGTTTGTTATTAAAATATTGTCAAAATTTTTTATCGTTCTATGTGCTATAATTGCTGGAAATTTCATTGATTTGAAAGTTGCATGTAACAACTTCCAAGATAAATGTGCAGGCATCTCATTTCCGTTGCATGATATCGCATCTCTCATTGACACTTCAATCACTATAGACTCCCATGCAATTCTGGAACTTGGGGGTACACCTTTTTTTCACCTTACGCTCCTAGCCAACTTCTGCTTCTGATGTGGTGTATGCGTCTTACAGAATAAATGACGGAATAATAATGAATAATAAGGCCAATAATACAAAATAATACATTGTTATTATTACTAGATAAGTTGTTAAAAACCAGGTAAAAACAGACGTTTCGGGTATTCACCCATCATCAGCGAAAGTTAAGAAATATGATTTTATTTCTGACACCGGAGAACGCAATTTTGAAAAGAAATTCTAAACTATAGATGTAAAAGAAAGGAGTAACAAACCTAATTCAGTATCGCTAAGGGAATTCAGCTCTGCATATCGTTAAGGGAGGGTTTCACACTATGAATAAAGATTGATTCTAATATCTTCAAGTCACTAAAATATGGGGATCAAGAGAGAACCTTAAAATTTTCCAGCCTGACGGGAGCACCACACGTGTCTGCATGGAGTCTAACGATTGAATGGGGAGGGTTAGCAATGGGGGAGTCCGGTACGTGGACTTCAGCCAGCATGTTCGGATGCCCTTACGGAAAGCAAGCGGGAAGTGAATCCCACGTAGCAAGATGCACAATTGGCACAACTAAAATCATGGATAAGAGATCTTCTCATGCCGACAGGAAGCACGTCCTTGAATTTAAAAAATGAACACTTTTGTATCGCGCCTATAGGATTAGCTGTAACTATTTTCATATGCATGACGAACTTCAGTTTTTAAATGCGTACTTTAATGCCAATGGGTTTCCTTTAGGACTCATTAATTCCCATGTTAAAAATTTTTTAGATAATATTCTCTCCAGCCGACCGTCTCCTCCTGCAGTAGCACAGCATACGATGCATTTTAGTTTCCCATATTTTGGTCCGCAGTCAGATAAATTACGAACAGAGCTCTTGAATATATTAAACTAATGATTCAGCAACATCCGCATTAGAATTATTTTGTCTAATAAGTATACTACCGGTTGATTTTTTATATTCAAGGACGTGCTTCCTGTCGGCATGAGAAGATCCCTTATCTACGAATTTAGTAGTGCCAATTGTGCATCTTGCTATGTGGGATTCACTTCCCGCTGGCTTTCCGTAAGGGCATCCGAACATGCTGGCCGAGGTCCACGTACCGGACGCACTATCGTCTCTCACGGCGATTTTGCGTTCACGTAAGCTTTCCTGCGCGCGCCACCACTAAAATAAACACTACCTAGGCAAACCTAACCTTCCCTTACCTAACCTAACCTTCTAACCTAACCTGAGCTTACCTAACCCAACCTAAGCTTACCTAACCCAACCTAACCTAACCTTTCTAACCTTACCTAACGTCACCTAACCTTACCTAACCTAACCCAACTTAATCAGCGATACAGCGAGCAGCGCGGTGCACCTATACTTGAACGCCGCTCACACGCGCACGATCTGCTTACACAAACAAACACGCACACATCTCCGTCGTGAGAGACGATAGCGCGTACCGGACTCTCCCTAGCTAACCCTCCCCATTCAAACAATAGACTCCATGCAGAGAGGTGTGGTGCTCCCGTCAGGCTGGAAAGTTTCAAAGTTCTCTCTGGATCCCAATATTTTAATGACTTGAAGATATTAGAATCAATCTTTATTCACAGTTTGAAACCCTCCCTTAACGATATGCAGAGTTCATTTCCCTTAGCTATACTAAATTAGGTTTGTTACTCCTTTCTTTTACATGCATAGTTTAGAATTTCTTTTCAAAATTGCGTTCTCCATTTTCAGAAATAAAATCATGATCTTAACTTTCGCTGATGATGGGTGAATACCCGAAACGTTTGTTTTTACTTGGCTTTTAACAACTTGTCTAGTAATAATAGCAATGTATTATTTTGTATTGTTGGCCTTATCATTCATTATTAGAACGCAAGTAGAGCAACCAGAGAAGTTACTAAATGACGGAATATTAAAGAGAACCTGATTATAGAGTAAATTAAATGTTGGTCGTTATATCCGTAGACTGTCATGCAGGTATAAAGCTTATAAGTGCAATGCTCATTGCGCATCAGTGTCAATTGAGCGTTTGTTTTAGTGAATTCAGTTAATATATGATTGAAAATAAGTGGCACGTATTTTTAGTTGCATGTTTTCATTCGTTAAAAAGCTAAATACAAACTGAAAGAATGAATATTTTTCGTCGGTGCGGTATCATGATACATTTACTTTCTTGTATTTGAGAGACAACAGCTAGGAACTATATAACATTCATTATAAGACAATAGCTACTCTAAAACGTTCTTTATAATTATCTAAATTAATTTTTAATTTAATCAGAAATCGACATTATAAATCTCGTAGAATTATTAGCTCTTGCCTCCTGATCCGGTGCAGTTGTTATCATTTCATCCTTGACTCGTCATCATCTGGGACGCGGCTTGTAGATGATGCTACGAAGAGAAAAGAGTAGAAAGATTACAGCCCCGGCAGCCCAACTATATGGTTAAAACGGTCCCACCTAGCTAATGTTCTGTTAAGCTTTATTTGTTTCTTAGTCATTCCACTATTGCTCTATGCATATTTATTGACATTTGAAGCTATTTATGAAAAAAAAAAGAATTGTTAACACAATGCTGACATGAGCGCTCGAGCGACTCATTGCGTCGTACATGTCAGTGTAAATTTAGCGTGGGCAACTTCTTCGCGAGTAAATTCACCGCAGTATATTCAATGCAGTAAATTCATCGACGGTAAGATCAACGGGGGTAAATTCATCGCTTAGTAAGATCGTCGTCGACTAATGCATCGAAGAGTAAATTCACTAGGGGTGAATATTGCATTCGATGAATTTACCGTTCAATGAATTTTCCAGGCGACGAATTTACCGCGGTTACTTTACAGATCTCGTAAGTGAAGCGCACGTCAGACTCGCGTAACAGATGTACCGGATGCTTGTATTCATATCTCATACTGAAATTAATACACGTATCTTTCTATAATGACGCATTTTAAATTGAAACTTGTTACAATATAGCTTTCTTCATACAACCGTCTTCCTATGTATTTCAATTTGATGGATATTCTTAAGATCCAAATACCATCCGTTAATGGTGGTAGCCTATGTCTGCTGAAACAATGCTATTAATACCACCCGTTAATGGTGGTAGCCTATGCCTGCTGCAACAATGCTACTATAGCATCGAAGCTAAGTGTGGCGCCTGGCATTTGGTGCTGGCAGAATATCTTGTCTACACGTGGGGCGAAGGCAAGCGAGGTCAGCTAGGACACGGCGTCCTGGAGAGCTGGCGCGGTGTGCCTGCTGTGGTGGAGGCCCTCAGAGGGAAGACCATGACGAGGGTCGTCGCTGGTGACGGATTTTCGGTGAGATACTAAGGGTAATATTACACTGTATAGCAGATTATTCCGTGCTTTGTAACTCTGTCCGCTGATAACATGTACTGTAAGGCCCTTGTAGCTTATTTTTGCTCTGATGTTACCATTAGATGCACTAATGGTTATTTCACTCCACTACTAATGTTCTAAAAAGAAAAAGATACCCGTCTCTACACAGATGAAGAGGCAACTCACGACAAGGCAATAGCTAGCAATTAACATATTAATCAACTGGTTGTGCTATGATACTATGGGGTTTGCCAATGTTTTTATCTCCACTAAGATGTTTTTGTCGGAGCCTGTCTGACTGTTCGTCTGTCACCAAGATAACTCAATAAGTTATGGAAGGATATCCAAGAAATTTACAGAGGCTGCTAGAAATTTTACGCGAAACAAATGAAGCATTTAATGATTTTCATGTGAAAATATGGTTTCATATTTGCAATTTTGGCCATCGACGTTTTTAGTAACTTTGTTAAATATTTATAAAATATGATGGATTTGGAGTCAGAGATCTTCTTCCAGATCCAACTCCTGGAACCATCGCGTGTGCAGTTCCGAACAAAAACTTTGGATTACCTGCCACAGCGGCTCCGCAACCCTGTTTCAATACTATCGTAGTGTAAGGATGCACATAACATAACGATAATGGGACTTACCACCATTACAGGTCTTTGCCTCCGATAACGGCATCATTATGACCTGCGGGGACGGCACTGCAGGCTGCCTCGGCCATGAGGACTGGAATTCTTCTGCTAAGCCCAAGCTTGTCGGTGAGATTAAACACTCACTTAAATAATGCTATTTAATTTAAATAAAAAAGATGCTGATGAAGATCGCTTTCTGTTTTTTCTTACCAATTCTGCTATCCGTAAAAGTAACATCATAAGTCCCGGATTGGAAGACTCAGATCGGTAGGCGTAGAGTAATTTTTTTAAAATACTTTCTTGGATAACATACAGCGATGTGTAGACTATTATCACATAACCAATCAAGTTCATACGATTTGTATGGTATATTTTTCTTAACAGAAGAACGCAAGCACCATCTGGTTTACCTGATGTGCATTGCTACAGCTTCATTTACGGATAGAACCTTCTATATCGGAGCTCACCTTTACTGCTGGCAGAATCAGAGAGAAGTTTACCGCATGAAGCGCAGTCATTAGTTTCTACATGGATAAATGAGAACCGTAGAAGGTAATTACTACTGAATACCTGTCCTACAGAGAAGCTGCTATCAGTGGACGTAGCGGGCCTGTCATGTGGCCAGCAGCACGTAGTAGTCGTGGGCTCCGAGGGCGACGTCTACTCGTGGGGCAAAGGCGAGGGTGGTCGTCTAGGACAAGGCAATGAGGATGACTGGTACGTATTTCCAACTTGGGTTGCTGCTTAACTTGTTGGTTTTTAGCACGTCTGTTTTCCAAAAGGGAAGATGTTTGCTGCTATTATCAACACAGTTCACCACTGGCGTGGACCAGAGTGACAATTCTTTCGAATGGAACGATGAAAAAGGTGATTGTTGATTTGAAACAGTAGTCAGAATGCATGACCATGTGGGCCCATTGTGGGGATAGGGAAGTGCATGATATTTCTGCGCTGCATGACTGTGCGCTGCATGTGAAAGAATTTTAGAAATTAAGCTAATCCTTTTTCTACGTTTTAAAAGCGAATTATACGTATCAAAAACACAATTCTTTCTACTGGCCCACCAGATTATGTTAGTTAGGTTCGCCGCAAAGTGTTGGGGGAAGGGGGTTGGGAGTTTGCGCTTCCGCTGGGCAACTCCCGGGTTTCCACGGCCCTTGTTAAGCGGTTTGGGGCGTCTGTTCTCATGTCCACTGCCCATCCATTCACTTGCTCTGTTCTTCGTCTCCTCTACGTTTGCAATTGCCCGTCGCGATGGTCCGTTCGGTGAGAGACCGCCGCGACCGTAGGTTCAGCATCTCTGTCGTACTGCTGCGTGTCTCGAGACTGATAACTAATAGTTGGGTCCGAAAGGACTTCAAATGCGTACATTTTTTTGCGTCACCGTGTAGGCAATGTCCCTGATTGGCCTATAAGTTCGTCTGTGTTCCTTTATCCAATTAGCTGTACAGCTCTCAAGGGGATTGAGATCGAACTTTCATTCCTAATGAAACAATTGTATTATGTGCCCTTATAGAGTAGCTTTAAAGAAATGTTACAGTCTCAATAAACTTTCATTATTATTATTCGTAAGTTCCCTTCCGTAACTCTTCATACTGCGGATACTCTACATCTTCACCTTCATCTTGATATATGCCTTATTTTTATTATCAAATTGTCGTTCCAGTATTTGATAATCAGCAATGCTGTATATTTTTCTTCTTCTTAGTATATTCGTAGCCGGCGGCACTGAGAATGCTGCGTAGGATTAAAATTTTGTATTTTTATTTACCACCAAATTTTTATCGGGACGGAAATGTGCGGCAATCCTTAGCCTAGATATGTACAGTAACTTCAGGATATTTGCATGCGAAATTGCATAGAGGGAGATTTTTTCACTTCCTGACTGCGGAAGTGATGCACATCATACAACACATGCTTCCAAGCAGTACTGCCTTGAGGAGAGAAGAAAACTAGGGCGAAACGAATTGAAGGTCATTGAGCAAAATTATGTCAAAGGGACATTTTCGACGTAAGAGGTGCACTTGTGGGCTAAGTAGGACACTTTCGGGGTAAAAGGGGGGAGGGGTCACTTGTGGGGTTAGAGGGGTACTTTTGGGGTTAGAGAGGCACTCATGGTGGTTGAACTTCCTTGCTACCTTTTTTGGTACGTTATTACTACAGCACGATGTATATAACAGTTAAAATAACTCTTAGTACCATAAAAATGGAGCGTATGATCTAATTTTAATTATTTAGAATTTTAGAACATAAATCTAGGAACCACACAGTTATTGGATTACTTTGGGTTTGATGTCCATTAAATTTCACAATAATTCCTACAAAAACTTGTATGTATATATTCCTATTTAACCATGCAATATATATATATATATATATATATATATATATTTAGAACCGGCGTGGTAATCTCAAGGTCCCCAGATCGAGTCCTGGCTCGATGCTTTGTATATATATATATATATTTTCTTAAGATGGCAAAATGTAGATGGCGATTATAGAAGCAGTTGAAGAAATTTTGGTACCCACGACTCGCGTTTCGCTGTTCTCCAGCTCATCAGGTGGGAGGATCAAAGTTGGTAAATTTAGTTCTTAAAATCTTGTGAAATTTAGAAAGGTTATCATAGGAATGTGTAACTATGATACCGGCTGTTCCAGAGGTATAAATGAAATTTCCGAACGAGCAAATGTTTCGTCAATTTTCAACTACAGCCATGGCAAGTTAATTCAACATGTGCAGCAGGCGGCGGAAAACTGCAAATGTTTTATATGGATGCTGCATCTTCAAGAGTTTTTTCATCATCACCAGAGGCCTACCAACGCTTCAAGTTAACTTTCAGCTATTGTTTGGTGTGTTTTCGCTAATTGTGGGATTTGTATTTACTACGAAGACTGCCATGCTCATGTGCCGGCCTTTTACCTTCGACAGGGTGAGAACTGTCGCTCTCGGTACATCTGCGTGTCTGCAACGTGCAGTAATTGGAGTCAACGCATCGGGCTGTAGTTGAAAACTGACGAAACATTTGCTTGTTTGGAAATTTCATTTATACTTCTGGAACAGCCGATATCATAGTTACACCTTCCTATGATAACCTTTCTAAATTTCACAAGATTTTAAGAACTAAATTTACCAACTTTGATCCTCCCACCTGATGAGCTGGAGAACAGCGAAATGCGCGTCGTGGGTACCAAAATTTCTTCAACTGCTTCTATAATCGTCATATATATATATATATATATATATATAGCTATATCAGGGTTTATCTGAAGGCATGTCTGACTAACGCCTACATTAGCTGCCGTCGCTTGCGGTTAGGTGTAATTTGACTATTACACCGAACGGCCAGTAGTCCACGGGATTTTCATCGTACGTTTCTCGACAGATAAAGTTTCAAAACGGGCCGTTTTTGGCTTGATCCGTCCCTATCCCC
>LQNS02277274.1:4306658-4328450 GCA_001587735.2 Parhyale hawaiensis | reverse complement strand
ATATATATATATATATATATATATATATATTCATTCATATAATCTGCTAAATATGCTTAGATGTGTTTTGAATGATATCACGAGGCATGCACGAACTGGTTTCACCGTGTGACAACACAATACTGTATTACACACAGGAACAGTACTCAAAACTTTCCGAAAGAAGCCAGAGTGACTACAGTGGCTGCTTCACACCTTCAGTGTGTACTAAAACTACTTTCCCTTTTCGGAAATGTAAATGGAAAGCACTTTTCCTTTCAGAAAAAGCACATGCTGCCCCCTCCCCCCATCTAGCTCCCCTAGTGGCAGGGAGAGGCCAATTGCCCCTTACGCTCCTGATGCATACAAAGTCACCAGCTGTAATATCTGCAACAGAAACTCATCCCGCATTTTGTTCGTGTCTCCTCATAGTTTGTTTCGGCTATCCGCATTCTGCTGCTATTGAAAGTAACAATGCTCATCTGCAGTAGATAAGCACGAAAGCGCGAAACCGCCATCAATTTGGACTCTATTTATTTATCTATTTATTGTTGTACATCAACTGGTGCAAATAATTGCTTTAGTTTGTCATTTGCAAGACAGGGCCCTTGTGTAGTGATTGAACTTCTGTTGAGAATTGTGCTGGTATGCCCAGACATACTTATTATGTGCCAAAAATCAACCTCTGCCAGTGCCTGTATAGAGGATGATTTTTTGCGGTAGAATGAACTACACTGTATTTATTGCCACCAGCTGTGTACCAAAGGAGGTAGAGCTGCCTGAAGAAGCTGTCATCACTAATGTGAGGTGTGGAGGCGATGGCACTATCCTCATCAGCGATCACGGCTCTATGTTTGCCTGTGGCAGTAACAAAGACAACAAGCTGGGCCTCTCCGAGTCCGGGGGATTCTTCAAGAACAGAGTGAGAGCGCCATGTATGCCTAAAATATACAGTGGATAGTTGTAAAGTAGCTGAGACATGTCAAAATATACTTACCGCATTTATTTATAGGACATCCTCGTCAATTCTTCTGTTTTTTTTTTTTTTTTTGCTCAGTTCTATAAAGTGGGAGTTATGTTGTATAGTGCCGCTCCGAAAACTGGTAATGCGCCTATGAAGACTTGTAAGTTTTTGTTTGTGACAGCCAAGTGAAAAACGAGCTTACGTTAGTGTCACTGCCACTTCGTTCTTATCAAGTTTTTTTTTTGTGTGTCTTTTGTGGACTGCTCGCGCCATTCGGAGACGGTAATAAGCATTTCTTATGTATGAGAGTTTCACTATACGCTAGCCTGAGCGAGTTTAGGTCAATCAGTTATTATTCTATTGCGTAAAAATAAAGAGCATGTCAATCGATCACATCTTTCAGAAGTAGTGAACCTGTTAGTACAACTGGCAGTCGTACAGTAAGCATCTCAGTTAAAAAAGCACAAACTGCTGCATTTCACTAAACTGAATTCAAAATAATTTTACTCGATTTCTCAATTTTAAAATATTTATCGTATTTGCCGGGTATATAACTTTAGCAACCATTTTAAATTTCAAGTTGCCAGTGATGGAACTGCTGATGGTTGCATTAACAAATTTTCGACAAACAACCGAGAAATATTAGCTACAAGCATATGCACAGCCGAGGTTTACGCATATCTTACGACTGGAGTAGAAACACTCTCAGTTAATTTAGACATCAGACGGTAAGTATTGTAACGCTAAGTACTATATTGTGACCACTCCTGCACTCGTTGCAACAAGAATTTGTGTTGTTCACAGAACGAAGTCAAGAAAGCTCTGGTACCAACTCGTGTGAAGAGCATTGACTGCAGGGTGGTGGATGTCTCCATGGGACCGTATCACACAGCGATCCTCATGGAGACTGGTCAGGTAAGTTGTGCTACTGAAATATTTAATTTTGTCCCCATTTGCAAATGTGCGCACCTGGCATGTTGATAGTTGAAATAGAAACTTATCCACCCGAGAATGGTACTTTTTCCTCTAAATTTTACCCCCAATCAGATCTTATTTCTAGATCCACTCTCACAGTTTTTACTTTCACGTCATCGCGGGTGCATAGCTTGATTTCTCGAAAAAAAATAAACTACCTAATACTTTTGATGGAGGTACTATCGTTCACTGCTTCTGTAAAAAGTATGCTTGCTTGTTTTAAAAAGTACTCGTAAGTATGATTATAAGTGAGGCTAATATAATAATTACTCTTGCAGGTTGTAACATTCGGTCGTAACAATGAAGGTCAGCTTGGCAGGGGCAATTGTAAGCCTGCCAGTCAGCCCGTTGTCGTCAAGGCCATGCTGGAAAGAGTAGTAACGGTGCGTGTCCCTGTGCAAACTTATTACTTTGAATTTCTGTTTGCTGTGTACACTGATGCTTTCTTTTGTCTGATGCTTGAATGACTTACCAATAATCAGATTGTGTATTTACCCGACGCACATACCTCGTATGCCGTTTAATCTGTTAACAAACGCAGATCTGCTCGTTTGTGTTTCTTTTCTTTTTCGAACTGAAAAAAATTACTGTGGCATGTTGTTGCTGTTGAAGCAATACGGCACTAGTTATAAAAATTTCAAATTTTGGGTAGAAATAAGTTTAAAACGCTGAGAAAGAAAAATGTGATTATTATTGAACAGCTCAGTTCTTTGCAATATGAAAATTACTTCAGAGGTTACAAGCACTGCCATAAGTTTGTAGAACTTTCACGTATCGTTAACTCAGTAAGGGCTTCAAGGGGTACTTCGTTCCAATACTTTTTAATGCATTCCGCCAACGAATTTTTATCATCAAAATGTCTTCCAATTTTAATAAACATGACTCGCCAGCATGCCCCACAGGTTTTCAATTGGACTGAGGTCCCGGGACTTATCTGGCCAATCCAGGCTGATATTGTAGAAGGAAAATTATATTTTTGGGTGGTCAGCATTATGTATTGCAGCATTATCCTGGAGCAAAAAGACTTTATTGGGTTCATGACAATAAAAAATGGTAGACTACTGTTTTTTTTTCTCAATTTGAGTGCACTTCACAGCATTTGTCTGCCCTTCATTGCGACTAACTTGGCCTTCCCAGTAGAAGAAAGAGCTCCCCAAACTATAAGTGACACTCCTCCAAATAGCCGCATAGAAAAAATCTGTTCATCTCTTCTCATATCTTGCCAATATGATTGGCAACCATCCGGACCATCAAAATTAGCACATTCCTATATTTTTGTCAAATCATACTTACTATTTCGATCGATCCTTCACCCATTCCATTCGGCAACACATATGTTTTGTCATGAGTGCTGGGGGCGTCTTTCTTTTCCTCTAAACAAAATTATTGGAAGCACGTAATATTTGACGCTCTCATTTTGGTGTAATATCCAAGTGGAGTGAGATTTCAAGATTTCATAAAACTCGTCATTTTACAAAGGCCCGCTAAGTAATCTGCAGCAGGCCACAGTGGATATTTTGGGAGCACCACCAGTACGTTTTCGGTTGCCGTACTCGTCAGGATTGTACAAAAATTACTCACTGTAACGCACATGTTTAGATCTGCTTACATCCTTAACAGTTGATGCTTGATTAGAACCAGACTCTTTTAACACAAGAATGCTTCCTTTCCACTCTTGCGAAAGTTGATAAATTTTTTACCTCGGTATAATGTTAGTAAACTTGAAATTTGTGTTCTCAGATGAAGTTTTAGTACTTGCAGGTTTGTTCATGTAAGCTTAGCTGCATAGGCTCGTAATTAATCTTGAAATATTTTTTCTCTTTCTCAGGGCATTGTCCTAAACAATAATAGTTCAGCTCTAAAAGTTTAAATTTTTTCAACTAGTTCCATGTAATATAAAACATATGGGAAATGTTAATGCCAGTAAATTTAAAATTAAAGCACACACAATAATCGATATTGCGTGAAAATTTAAATAATGTAGCAGAAGTACTGAAAAACTTATCTAGATATATAAATAAAATAAATATACTTTATTAGGTACAAATTGAGACATTGTACACAAGGTACAACTTATCACTAGAGTTACATCAACAACTAGAGCACTCTGAGAGCGCATACCTCCGCCAAGCGAGGTAACGGTAGCAAAAAAATTCAAATTGGCTCTGAAACCATTATTTTCTTTGTATAAATTACAAAATCTAATCATTTGTGTCTTTTGATAGTAATAACAGCTTGTGCAATTTTCTTGAAGATCCGTTCATAAATTTTTGAGTTATAGGCTACTGCTAACAAACGTTATGACAAACATGAGTCCAACATACAAACGAACAAACCGATCTGCTCCAAAATTTAATCATTTATATTTTCCAATATTACTAACAACCCCTATAAATTTCATAAAGATCCATTCATTATTTATTGAGTTATTGTGCTAACAGGCATAAAATTATAAACAGTGACAAACGAACGAACAAACGGATCATTACCATAATTTGGTCATTTACTCTTTGTTATATACCTAACAACTCATGTTAATTTCTTCAGAATCCATCCATAACTTTTTGAGTTATGGCATTGAGAAAAATGAGGCAGACAAACAAACGGAAAGAGCTATCTTCACCAAAAATTAATCATCTATTCCTCCTAATATACCTAACAATCCCTGTATATTTCATCCAAATCGGTTCTTAACTTTTTGAGTTATCTTGGTGACAGACAGACAAATAGGCAAACAAATAGACAGACAGACAAACACGACGAAAACATAACCTCCTTGGCGGAGGTAACAATGATCGGGCAATACCATCGTTACACACTACACTGCATTGCGGCCCTTTGTTTGGCCCCTGCTTGGTAACAGTATGCCCTGCCGTCGGCTGTATATGTTAGATAGCTGTAGCCAGGACAATTATGGATCACCTTGAGTAAGGTGTTATAATATTTTTCTATCTCGTTGTAGAGACTAAGTGTCCCATACTGGCGAACCTCCATGATGCGGACTGTGCGGACTAAGACTAGTCGCTATTAAATGAAATTTCCGCACTGTTGGATGCTGCTCAAGAAATCAATTTTGTCATACCGTAATTCATAAATTTTCTTCAGATAATAAGAAAAACAATTTTGCAATTTCCGATGCTTTTTTACGTGCATCACAATTATTTAAAATGCTCAGCTTCTTTTTGATACTAGTTTATTTCTACTCTTCTTGAAATTCACTGCTGTAGTTATTTCAACCACTTTATACCAGGAATGAATGATGCTATGTAGTTACTATGCTACACGGGCACAGATTCACAGACACTTTCTGTTCTGCAGATGATTCAGTGTGGATCAACCTTCACCGTGGTGGGTACCCTAGAGAACACCATCTATTTGTGGGGCACCAGGGCAGTGTTGCCGGCCTCGCGGCCCACCACGCAGGTAAGTCACCATTCGATATACTTTTACCCCTCTTGTATCAGGGCTACATAGCGGAAAATCTGTTTATAGGCGAGACAAGTAGCGTGCATAGTACAGAATTTTGAACGTTGAGCTGGCATAAGGCAAGGACGTAATGTGAAACTGAGTTATCAAAGAGTTGGCTTAGTTTGATCTGTGGCTTCATGATTCCAGAACGGCGGTAGAACGTGCCCTATACTACATCTTTGCCCTTCCCTATCACTTCGTTTGTTTCCATACATGTGTGGTGCTCCCATTTATTAATATCACCACCGGTTCATCTCTCTCTCTCTCTCTCTTTGTATTGTAGTTATACACAGACAGGTTGAACGTCTTCAGAACCAACTAGAACGCCTCGTGGCATAAGACCATCACCCACAGTGGGAGCAAATTCAATGAAGTCATTTTTGATGGCCAGCTCATCCTTATTTCTCATATGGATGCTGTTTCCAACAAGGCTAGAGCCATGGTGAGCGCCCCGTGCATATCTTAATACTAAGAATGACCGTCGTGTGCTTATATATAAATATATATATTTATATATTTGGTGTCACGCTCTTAACGAAATAGATAGGCGGAATTTAGCCCAGGTTGGAGGCTCTGGTTGTCCTCTCAAGCTCCAGTGAAAGTGATAGGCAGAAAATAAGCCGGGTTGCAGAAGAAGGCAAACGTATCTTAAGCAGGGACAGTTGAAATTCCAACAATGAAGACATCGCAGGCTTAGTCTGATTTGTAGGAGTATTAGCTTCTCCATATATCGAATCTACGGCAAAGTATAGGGCGACCTTACGTCTGAATGCACTTCTTGCATTACCGAAGTTGAAATCGTAGCACTGAAGATATCTGAAGCTTCCGTTGGCACTCTCATGCTTCTTGGTTCGTAGTTTCTTCCCACAGATGATTTCGTTGCATGAGCTATTCTTCCCATTTTGATNNNNCGAAGCAGTTTTCTCTTCATAGGTCAAAATTTGAGCACCTCAAATGAAGCAGATATTTGAGGTGGAAAGACGGTATCAACGGTATCTTTGCTACGGAGCGAACACATTGTATATAAGCTGGTATTTTGTTCAGGTTTGTTGGAGTGTTTTATGCAAGATGTTACTTCTGCCTGTCTATATAGAAGACCTAAGGATGACAGCACGACATAGGATCAATGAAGAAAAAAAGAAAATTAAGAAACAAATAAGAGAAGAGGAGATTCCGCACCGGCCTAGAGGCATTAGGCAAACGTATAGGTTATTGCGTGAATTTTTCACGCACGGGTCCACTAGTCTTTTAATAATAACATAGGAAACTAGACTTGTGCTGGGCTCATCTGCGCTCTTAATAACAATATAGGAAAAATGGGAGGCTTCGTGGTGCGAGACGATCTGTCGCGGTGGAGGAAAATTCAACACCGTCGTTTTTTAAGGCCAGCTAGGTCTAGTTTTTTGGGATGGATCAGATCTAGGTCAACCCACCAAATTCCCTACAAATAATTATGAACGCTGCTCAACTCCTTCAACCACTTATTGGGTGGACAGGCAAATTATATATATATATATACATATATATACTTGAATCTTCAACGAAAACATTATCACTCCCTCACTTCGTTCGCGGGTGATAATTATCTCATTTTGAACGTTATCTATATTTTTGTATATCTCACAGGTTACTAGTCTCACTCGTACTTAGAAATACCCAGGGAGGCAACTCACAGTCTGGCCATTTTTTCGAGTAATAGTTGGTTCACGGGATACGACCCAGAGACTCTTGCATAGCGAGGCGCGATGGCAAGGACAGTACTAACGGAGCTAAAGACAAGCATGTAGTAAGCGAAGTACTGCAGCCTGTCTCGCTCCTCTACAGAGAGAGTTTAACTTGCAAAACGTACCTCTTACGTAAATATATTGAAGCTCACAAGCCAATAGGTATGTCACAGATTAATAGTCCCACTCACGTGCGTCTTCATAGACATTTTGAAAGTCTTGAGCTTCTCTGAGTTCTAGTTCAGTGTAAATTTGACGAGAAATATGAAACTTCACTGCAGTAGTGACACTTGTGACAAAATTAATTGAATTGATGGTAAACACTTTATCGTCGTTTTGTGGTTACACAGTTGTGTTTAAGAGACAAAATAATATGTCCGAACATTTCAGGAAAAAAAAAAGCGAAACGGGATGACTCACGAGAAATTAGCACCAAAAAGTGACGTCATCATCAACGAATCTATGGCTGAGCAGCCTAGGAGTAGTTTAACTAATTTAACAAAAAAAAAAAAAAAACCTCTTAAATAGCGAAAATCATCTCTAGCGTATAAATAAATTAAGATAATATATACTAATTTAGCAATTATCTATAGCAAATTGCCGTGCATGCTGGTGGAAACTTTCACAGCATTAGCGCCGAATTTGTTCCCTTTCGGCCACCTCATTTAACTTCTTTGTCTTGATTGAAGCCTAATTTACACTTCATATTCAGTTCACAGTACTCTTCACCGAACATATTTATTCTTTACCAACAAATATAAGCAACATTATAGCCAATTCTGTACGCGAGAAAAACCACAGCAACAGTTAGCCATTGCTCGAACTTTCTGCACTCGTCGACAACATTTTACGATATTTTGCAGCTCAAATAGCTGGCCAATCATCAGCGGGAGATTGAATGAAATAAATTGAAAAAATACGGTGAAATGTTCAAGAAAACAATCTTCGAAGGCCTGAGGTCCGCCACTCAAATACTTCGACTCGTCGATGTGATGTAAATTTGCTACGTGCGGTCACGGCTAAGTTTTATTTTAGTCCTATTGAGTCCTCCCGTTGCATGCTTTGCTTCCTGGAACATTTTGCACTACGTATGGGGAACATAAATTGTCGAGGAACTCCATTTAAAAATTTATTCACTTGACAATCTCGAAAACAATACCGAGTGGTAAAGAAAAGTGTGAAAATGTCAACCAAAGCTCAGTTGGCAGTATGCGTTTTGCTGAAGAATGCATAGAAGTAATATCTGCATTTAGAATCATTGCTTATTCATAGTTTTGTCGATACTAGAAGTAAATTAAGTTATTAATAGTGACAAAAACTGCATCGTCTTTGGACCAAGGAGCGTGAGCACCAAAGTTTTGCTGAACATCTGCGCTTAATATAATAATAGTCAAGCGTCGCTACACTGCACCGTGCGACAGTGTGGATGTTGTGCGCGTTCGGTGGAATTGCGCGATCGATCGATCGCGTTGCACGTTTGGTGGATCGTTCATATTTTAAAATTAAAAAAAAAAAAACAGACCTTGCCTCCCCTAACCTACCCGACATTAAACCCGAATATAGTCCAACTTACCCGAAATTACGGCCTAATACCTACAACATCCACCAAACGGGCAGCGCGATCGATCGAGCAAATCCACCAAACGCGCGCAACATGGACACTGCCGCGATATTTTCGCTGCGTTCTGAGAAATAGCACGAGCGTTTCTAGCACTTATGAGCGGTAGTCTGGACGTGGCTTTACTGCATGCTTGTCTTTAGCTCCGTCAGCACTGTCCTTGCTGTCGCCCCTCGCTATTCATGAGTCACGGACTCATATCCCGCAACCCACCTACTGTATTTATATATATTTTTTGTATGAATGTCGCTCCATCCAAAAACTGATCAAATGTATTGAGCTGTCGCCACGATCTATTAAAGGCAGTCAGGTGGATTGACCTACATAGATTTGAAAAATGCTGAAACTGCTGTCTCAGCACTTCCAGCTTTCCTCACCGCATTGCAGGTGATGGTCTCGAGCCACGTGGCGTTCTAGCATATATTTTCTTTTAATTCAAGCTATTTTCCTTTTTGTAGGACGGTTTCACCATGACAATTGGCAGGCGGCCACCCTCGGACTTGCTTAGGAAGGATCCCGAATTCAGCTACTCTGACGAATCAAGGGTAAGTAAGGAAAATACTGGACAGTTAAGTTACATCTAGTTTGATGTATTACGGAACATGCACCTGATCACCTGCTACTCTCTGCGTCTAATTTGCATTCACTGATATATATTCAGCAATGATAACTTGCATTCAACAGAGAGGAAGTCGAGGAAGTTTGACAACTCCAGCCAGTGCAGGGAGCAGCTCCTCACGGCGATCTAATCCGACCTCCGCGTCCGATCGAGACATCAAGCTGAAGGATGTCCTGCTACTGCCCCAAGAGATACTCGCGTGAGTAGGCTCCGTTGTTTCACGGTCATTCTTCTCTGTAAAAATGTTTCATCTTTACGGGTGGAGTTGTGTGAACGTAGGTCGGTCACAGATTCATTGAAGGATAAGGTGAGAAATGCATGTTGATGTTAGCATGCGGTCAAGTAGCTTGAATAATGCGTCAGAGAGAAAAGTAATTCACTTCCATAAGTGTTCGCACAGCATTACTTATCACAAAGAACATAACTTTGTCCGAGATTCCGTATTATAATCGCAGTTTCTTACGTCAAGTAGGTCATTTTTCAGTGAACTTATCTTCTCTTCACGTGGCGCATACTGTTTCGGTCATCAAGAAATACAGTACAACGGTAATAATTAAAAGAAAAAACAAGGGAAGCAGTGAAACATTTATCTTGTTCACTAAAACTATTTATTTGCATAGCACAAAAGACGATTGCTTGATACACACGTGAGCATTTTGCCCTACAGCCTGTATGCGTCACCGGCACAAATTTCCAAAGGAGAGACCGTGAGCCTGGCGTCCCTCCACTGCCAGAACCAAAGCGTATTTGTGGTGGTGGACACCACGGCGCCCCTGCCAAAGCACCTAAGGTGAGGTCACGCTCTACCCGAGCCAAGGAACACAGAGGCAATATGTTGGCTGCTGTATAGTTATAGTCTAGCTATTACAGTAGAACTATTCAACCAGAGACCCCCGAAATAGAGAAAACTTCTAAAAGGGAGACCTCAGAAACTAAGAAAATCCTGAAAAACGTGTAAACTGGGAATAGTGGCAACAACCGATGCCATATTAAGTGGCTAACGGAAAAGGTGTAGTAAAAGTCAACTGTCAGTATATTTATTTCTACAACTTTACGAGTTCCTATGGTAAGCTGAACTGCTGAAATGTTTTGCGCACGTAAGACGAACAAGCACGCTGTCGAACTTGTAACCTCGAAACTGAGCGATGTGCCTGTCTTCGTTTTACACTCCCAGACTAAGCGCCGCCTGCACAAGTCTACCACAGCGTGCCTGCAAACGCTGCACCAGGGGATCCATTTCCTACAGTGCTCAGTAGATCAGGAAGCTACAACAGTTGCTCATGCGAATGCGACATTGCATACATTCATCTTTCCGCCGTGTGGAAAGTTTCACCGTGGGTAGCGCAGAGAGTGTCGACGCATTGGGACATTTTGTGAACTCGTAACGCGGATTGTGCTTTCTAAAATCTACAGAACCAACTTGTGTGAAAAGCCATTTTACTGCAAAAATTGAGTTCACTGAGGGAAGGTATAATTCACGCCTTCAGATACAGTTCTACCTTTGGTAGCAAAGGGACGTCTAAGCTTGTGTTGCATCTTTCAACGGGCGTTACCCCCGCCGTCTCTAACTTTACGTTCATCAACGTTCACTGTGATACACCAATGGGACTTATAAACAGAAGTGCAGTTTACTCTAGGGTAGTTGTTTCTAACCAGAGGGTTGGGTCACGCAGCTTGGGCAGGGGGTTGCGTAACCTCGTTAGAGGTGGCGCGGGATAATAAGGGAGTGTTCGGTTAGGCGCTGAAATTAAGCTTCCGAGGCTTGGTTTGTACGAAACTTCAGGGAGAAGCTTCGGCAACCTAATAACGAATATACCAGCATTGCGACTACTGCCGCACGCACCACGCCGATGCTGTGCAGCTTCTGTGGTGTCCCGCACCATTTACTTACAAAATTGTTACCTTTCTGCACTAACTACAGGCTACCAGCTCTTACTTTTAGCCGCTCCTTCATATGCTACACTATATTCAACTATATCTCCAACCTAGAAAGAGCTATTTCACCTTTCCCATTATAATAAGTTTGATAGAGTCGCGGTTATCATACCATATTTGATCACTACGTTTTCAACCTGAGTGTCCAATGAAAGAACTATATAGGTGCAGCGGCTACCTCCCCTCGACTATCTGTTACCTGTTTACGCAATACCCAATCCGCAGTTACTCTGACAAGCAGTGCGCCATCCATGCACAAAACCTGCGGGAAAATTTTTTCATTTCAATATTGAAAAACGAGGTTGATGAAACTATGAAATATAGTAAAGTGCCCAGCCAAGGGTTAAAGCCTTGAACTCTTGCTACACAAACTGAACATAGAAACTCTACATACGCTCATAAAAATTCGTATATCTCTCACGAGGGCGAGTTTACACGTCACTCATCGTAACGCATTCACTCACGAAAATGAACACGAGCTGTGCGTCAACTTCTTTTGTCTCTGCCCACACGTAGAAGTGCCTTTCATGCAAAGTTCTGACCGACGCGCTTATATTTCGCATCGGTTTGAAGTCATATTTGTTTCCCATAATCTTATAGCCTGATTTTCATAGGAACAGCCTATTTTCAGAATATTTATAGCCTGATTAACCGATGCCTGTGATGATACTTCGGACGAGGTCCAGGCGACGTTACACACGCGGCCCACCCCGCTGCAGTCCGTGACCAGCGGGGTGGCTAACAGCGAGTTTCCCCACAGTTCACGTAGCCGCTTGCAGCAGGTTTATCTGGCACTTTCAGTAAGCATGCGTCCAGTAAGTGTTTAAATTTTGCAGCGTCTGTACCAGTGACATTTCGAATGTGACGAGGCATTTTGTTGAATAATCTCGCCCCTCGAACCACGAAACTATTAGAATACTTTGTGGCTATCGCATCACCACCAGTTTTTGATCGGAATGCTTACCTCACAAGTGCGACCAATACTGTTTGAGTGTCTGGTCTGGATTCGCCCATTGACATTGACAGTAATTCCTTCTAGAATTTTCCAAATATATATGATCGTAAAGCGCTCGAATCTCCTTTGAATTGAGTACATTTGAAGATGAGCCAGTCTTTCGTGATAGTTTAAATCTTTCATGCCTCGGATTTTGGCCGTGAATAATCTCTGGATAGCCTCGAGGCGCTCTAAGTCTTTCCGTTTGCTTGGCATCCAAAGAGGTGAACAGTATTCAATCCTTGACAGTATCAGTTATTTCCATAAGGTGAGCATTGTGTCTGCCTCTCGTGAAGAGAAAGTTCGAAGCACCCATCCGCTCCACTTCTTGCCTACGGTAACAACTCGAGCCACATGATCTTCGAAAGTGGCATTATTCTGTATTCTCACCCCAAGATCCCTTAAAATTTGCTTTCTCTCGATTTCGCTCCCATCTCTCGTCGTGTAAGACGTAGATTTAGTAAGGGAGAAGTTTTTTTCCGTATCGTAAAAGTTCAAATTTTGATTCGTTGAAGGTCATGTTGTTAACCGATGTCCAGTGAAAGATATCGGTTAGATCTAGTAGCACATTCCGTACGTCCGCCGTTGATTGTACCGCTGGTACGTCCGCTGGAGCAGCAGTATTCCATGGTCTACTTTATCGAATGCTTTGGCAAAATCTAAATATATTACGTCTACACTTTTGCCTTGGAATAGTAGGTCGAGAATAGAGTCATAATGCTCAAGCAGCTGCGAAGTGGTTGAACGTTTATGGCGAAAGCCATGTTGATTTGATGTAAGCAGCTCATTGCTTTCTAAATGATGTTCAACCGATAGAAGAAAAATCAGCGCAGAGTAATCAGCTGGGCTTTCAAATAAAATATGGCGTTCGTGTTCGTACAACATCTTCAGGTTATCTCGTTTTCTTATCGTTAAAGTGACGATAAAAAAGCATTTTTGTTGACTTGTTCATGATTTGAAAACCCTATAGAATATAAATTCAGCGTTTATAGGTTCTGTTTACTAAACTTGAATGACGCAGCGCGTTCAAAAAAGGGGCATGCTGCATCTTTCAGTCTCCCGCGTTTACTACAGCTGCTTCTATCAAATCAACGTTTCCATCAGTTGGAGTGAAAGCGTTACGATGAAAGACGTGAGAACACAGCCTCTCATTTTCGCCATCACCAGCAACTGTGCCCCCAACCAGGATTAAACTTACTACTACTTCTCTCTCATAAACTTCCAACATGCAACAGCCACATTCCCGTTGACTGTTTGCAACGTTTTCAACTCTCGACTTTCGATGTTCAAGCTTGAATGTCCTCCTTATTAATCAATACTTCTAAGAAAGTAACACTAATTAAAATGTCACCAAAATATCTCCGTAATCTTTCAAACGAGCGCTATCAAACCCTCTCTCTATATTTTAGGAAATCACAGTCCACCCCATATTTGTTGCAGTATTTAAATACTCTAAGCAATACAGGGCAATGCTGACAGTTGCAATTTTGTTGACACTATTAGTATTTTGTAGGCAGTTGAGCTTTACAGGGTGAAAACGACATAAAATAACGTTGATAACTTCTTAAAGCTTTGCATCTATGCTCGCAGGTCTCACTCAATGAGCGGCTCAGGCAAGTCAGACTCCCAACCACGCCAGCCAACGTCCCGAAAATCTTCCTTAGAATCTCTACCTCAGAGAGCGCAAGTCAGACCATCAGATCCAGAAGTGGACTCCATCGGTCCGGTGAGTTACGGCTGAGAGTAATTACGTACGACACAAGTATTTGTGCGAGAACAGAATCACCGAAGCTCAATTAAATCTATATAAAAGACGTTTTCCAACTAAATTCCGGATAAACAGGTTTGTCAAAATATGTACGGTTTCGGAGCAAAAACTCAACTCCCTGACTTGTTTGAGCGAAGCGCAAGTATCTAATGGTCATATAAATAAAGTAAAATATATAACAGCCATATTTGGTACTGTACCATGGAATGTATGTATGTGCACCAGGGCCGTGCCTCACCTCTCCTTCCTCCACCTTCGTAATTGCTTTGCTATGGAACCGTCCCGTGGCTGCTCGGGAAATGCCGATCGTCACAAATATTTATGATTCTCAAACGATGTAGCAGAACTTTTTTTGAGTGAATATTATGTCAGATGGTAACAAGAAGTAAAAGTTTTTGTCAGGGTTGCAGAGTCGTATGATTCAAGGTCCGACTCCGACTCCTGGCCCTCCAGAATTTCCGACTCCAACTCCGACTCCTGGCCCTCAAGATTTTCTGACTCCGACTCCTTGGTAAAACAAGTAGATATTTGATGTAAACATTAAACACGTCCAAATAATTTTTGCTAGTACATATATACACATATCAAGTTGAAGATGGTAGGTGTATTGTACATATACAATGATATTTTGTATCATTTGGGACATTAAATTGAGGACATTAAAAAAATTTGGGTAAAACTTTTGCACCTGCTACATTATGTGAGGGGGGCATGGGAGGGGGGGGCATAATACTCAAGTTTCTACCGATTGTTCTGAAATTTGCATAGTATATGTATTTTTGAAAAAGAAAAGCATTTTGATCCTACAATATTTTTATTTAGGCCTTAGGTTTTGAGATAATGGAAATATATATAAATATATACCTATGCATTTTTTTAAATTTCAAAGGAATAGAACTCAATGAGTTTTCATGTTACCATGAAAACAATGGCAGTTTTGAAATCCTTGAAACATTCTTAACAAAACTACCTAGCTGGCCTCTCCATTTTGTATTCTGTCCGATCACTACCTAACTAAGATATAAGGAAAAAAATCGGTTTTGAACTGCGTTGAAAAAAATAGGGCAAAAAATGGAAAATCCTGCTCTATAGTTTTGTTAGGAATGTTTCAAGGATTCCAAAACTGTCATTACTTTTATTCCAGCATGAAAACTCATTGAGTTCTATTCCTATGAAACTTAGAAAAAATGCATATATCTATATTATAGATATTTCCCATTATCCAAAAAAACTAAGGCCTAAATCAAAAAATTTTTATGAGCAAAATGGGTTTCTTTATCAAAAATACATATACTATGCAAATTTAAGAACAATTGGTCCAAAATTTATCATTTTGCCCCCCATGCCCCCTCACATATAGCTAATGTACCAGGTGGGAAAGTTCTACCGAACATTTTCTCAATGGCCTCAGCATATGGAATAGGTAAATACATGATAGCTATAGATGTGAGAAATGTGCAAAAAAATCCACATTTATAATTTTTTTTAACTTGTGATTGAAAATGTAGAATTGAATGATATTTGTTTATAAAGGGGATTCCGGAGTCGGAGTCGGGCTAAAAATTCTGACTCCGACTCCTAGAGCAAGTGAGATTCCGACTCCGACTCTCCCTCAAATCTTCCGACTCCGGCTCCGGAACCCTGGTTTTTATGAAGTTTGATGCAATAGGGTACATAAAATGTACGGAAATTTGGTAAAGAATTAAGCCTATCAGTATAGCATCACCCGAAATTTGGGTGGAGGAGGAGTGTGTATGAGAGACGGTCAGAGAGTGGCAGCAGCTGAGCTTACCACAGCGGCTGGCTGTTCGCCATTTTTTCGGCCGCTCACGCTGCTGCTTGCGGCCTGGGTGGGGTGTTGATATTCAGTTTTCCACTTTAGACCTAAAATTAGGAACTACAAGAAATCCAAGCCTTCGCTTATCTTTCCAAACCCTACAACTACTGGATATTCTTAGAGTTTAGGAGGTCATGTTGCCCGGATCAGCGCGGAAGCAAAGAGGACGTGACACCGCTGATCTGCGGAGACAGAATAGTAGACGTTTATTAGATAGCTGAAAGATAGTACAGAGGTTGCTCTTTTTGCTGTGGTACTAATTTTAATGTGCACTTAATACCCAAAGAATACAACTCCAAGTTGCGCTCAGTCGTTTCTGACAATTTCTATGCGGCAGGTACCGGCTTGGCTGAGCGCGGAACTCGATGAAGCAGGCGTCATTTGGAGCGGCTCCAAACCCGAGCCGCAAGAAGCCAACTCGCGCACCATAACGTCCCAAACGTCGCTACCATCGTTCAGCAACCGCAGGTAATGAGCCAGTATAGCTATGTCTTATCTCTATTCATACTGCACTGGTCACATTCCGAATTTTGAATGAATATTTCAAGAATTCACAGTTAAACAAAGTTAAAAATGAAGCAAATCGCTGATATACGATTTTAATTCACAGGTAGACGGAGACTTCAAGCGAACAATCAAGTAAGTACTGGAATCGATTCCTAGCACTTTTAGCAATGCAAGCAAATCCTTTCATATTTGGCCTTGAATTATACTGGAAGTGTGTGTGAAGAGCTGAAAAAATATGAAGGTTGAGTTCATACACATTAAAATATCTGCCCTGAGTGGCATATTGTGGCGGGCTCTTTCCCTGCCAAAATATGTTTGGGCATCACGCACCCAAGGTGTCACGGCCTTTCTACGCGTTGAGCGGTAGACTTGTAGACTCTACTGGCGTTAGGTTGTATCGACGGATGCGGGCTCTACCAAAGTCAGACGTTTAGTGCAAGGAAGGATAAGGAGACCATCAGTGTTACTGATTCACTGTACTGGAGCTCTCTGTCACAGGTGGGACGTCGTACCGTAATATAGTGCTAGGTACGGGATGATGCTAGACTGTACTATAGTGAGTCTAGATAACCCTTCGCTTCCTAAGGTGTGGCTCTCACCTGACCGTGCATCCGGTTGGTATACTGAGGCCGTCACAAAGGGTCCCGAGTGCCTTCTCCGCAGGGGATGTTGCATCTGTCCACAATTTCTGCTGAGAAAGTTAATTTTGTAGAGTTAGGTAGGCTCTCTATATTTCCCTTCTGTTCCGCGAGGTGGGCCGCCGATTGGTGGTTAGCAACTCATCCCATGGGACTCTTTTCTGCTCCTTTTTGTCTCTTTCCCTGCGCCACATGGCTGAGCGATTACGTTCGGCCGAGCTGTGTAGGGTTAAGAATGCTCGAGCCTTATTTCCTGCCAGACATGGTGCACCTGGCTGAAATTGTACTAATAGAACTCATCTGAGTTCGACTCAACTTCTAAACTATATTATACAAAATTGGATCGTTATTATGTAGTCTTCGTATCTCATACGGCGGGAAAATCCGCATTATTATAATAACAATAAAATATCTCATATTTTCACTCGTAGTGTAGAAGCTGAACAAACCAAGAATAAATTTACCGTATAAGATGACATACTTCTAATACATACATAACCAACTGAATGATATTCTATATAATATATTTAGGTAAATGTTACAATATCTGAATTTTCAAGGGTAAAAAACAATAAATAAATAATCGTAGAACAGAAAAAATGTTATCTCTATCTAATACTCTGTAGTAAAGCCTTTATTAACTTCAATAGTAACCAATCTCCTTCTGTAGTCTTTAATTAAAGATTAGCAACTGCAGTAGGTAGGTAATTTGCTCCCTTCTTCCTGGCAAATCACCTTCAAATTTGTGCTGTTTGTTGGACCTCTGTCTTGGATTTTAATTTTCAAATGTCACCACAAGTTCTCAATTGGATTTCATCCGGGGAGGGGCTCTGCCATTGTAAGATGCCAAAGTTGTTTTCAGTAAGCCACTTCCTTGTAGTCCTAGCAGGAGCTGAGGATCATAGTCTCGCTGGAAAATCCAATCAGCAGGAAGCCCAAGGTTCTCTACTGAAGGCTCTAAATTTTCTCATAGGATTTGTCGATACTCTTCTATATTCATTTTACCATCTATTATTGATAGTTTGCTAAACCTTCCCAGAAAAGCAGCCCTAAATCATTACCTAATTTGACTGTTGATATTTTCTTTGGTACGTACGTTTTGTAGTCTTTCCTCCATACACGATTCCGAAGATTACGACCAAACAACTCAACCTTAGCCTCATGTCCATAAGACTATTACCCAAAAAGAATTTAGCATACCTTTATGCTATATTGCGCGGATATTAACCTCGCATCTGTCTCGTTTCAACAGGAGTGGTGTCTTTCTTTGTTTGTGCGATTTTAGATTCTCTGTGTAGTTCATTACTTATTGTTCGTTTAGTTACGCGAGCTTCTGATAAGCGCATATCTTTGTGAAAATCTTTTCGGATGGCCATCGAATTTTTTTTCTAATCTGTCGTCCCAACTTTCTCCGTAACCTTGGAGAGATTTGCCTGGGTGCACCAGCTCTGAATTGGTTCTCAATAGTATCACGTCTTCTAAATGAATGAACTGCAGTAAATGGAATGTTCAAGTTCCTGGAGACCTACCTTTCTGTAAATATTCCCAGCTTTTCACACCTTAACTACAGTTCTTTTTGTACGTTATTAAATTTCTTTTGTTAAGCCATACTTAGAACCGCTCTTTGTGAGTACGTAGCGCTTGCAGAATGTCCCCGTTTTCATTTGAAGATTCACTAGAAATACCAAGAACATTGTATAATAATTAAGAATATTCTACTCTGAGACTTAACCAAAATAATGCTTCGTATTGCAAATTCGATTCTGTACGAACATTTTTTTCCACCCTCCAAATCATGAAAATACATAGGTTTTCTTTATATCAATGAATGTCTAGGTTTCATGCACAGATTCAAATTCTACGCCCAAAAATACATGTATAGCATTGCTATTTGTTTTCAATTTGCTACAAATGTGATGAACAGACAATTTTTTGGTGTAAGAACACTTATTTCCGCCAATGTAAATGAATTTTTGGAGAGAATACCTCAAACTGTTGAAATAACTTTATATGCTAGTTTCGGCATTTACTGGATCCCCAGGCCAGGTGAACGATCTTCGTGCAAGGCGCTCGGCGCACTGAATCCGCAAATTTGCTAGGTGCGCATAGCTATCGTGCATGGGGGTACTTATCTTAGGGTGGGGGGAGGGGAAGCGGGTTGTTGAACCTTCCAGTTTGGCGCTATAGTTTTTAGTTTTAGTGACCCGTCGGCTGCAGCTGTTCTTACTCCTCTGGGGCAAGTTGGCCTATGACTGACGCACGAACCAATGCGTGTGGGTTTCCCAGTGGAGAGTGCAGTCAAAGTTAACTTTACCTTTAGGAGCGTTTGTTTCGACCCTTGAGATCGTGTTGGTGCTAGCAGCAACCCGATTACATGTAAGCAGCTGAAAATTACACTTTTCATTTCAGGACTGCGTTATCAGCACTCTCACGAGTAACTAATTTTGCATCAATGCCCGGAAGTCGATTCAATGGAACGAAGTCAACACACCGGTCTGAAATTCGGGATAGTGAAGTCTGTTGCGCTAAACAACCTGGCCTTGGTTTGTCGCGCCACTCGATGGCGCCCTACGCACTTAGTTTCAGCGTTTCGTGCATGTTGTTGTGGTTTGGGAAAACATAAATTTTCTATCAAATATGCAAAGATGCCTATGAAAACGGGGTGGAGGTTGGACTGCTTGGATGCAGTGCCTGCCGCCTCGTAAGGGCTAGCAGTCTAGCATTCTCTGTTGTTTTATATTACCAGAGCTGAGTGCGGCCATCTTACGGCCTATTCTTACTTTTATACGGCCCAGCTTAGCAAGCCTTCTTTGGGAAAATTTGCGGCCGTCTTTAGGACCAACATTTGGGCTGTGACCTGGACCAGTTCAAGCTGGGAAAAAGGCCTCAAAATTTCTGAGAACCAAAGAGTTGAACTTGCGGTGCTACGGCCCAGTTAGAACTATTACAACATATTTGTAACAATTGAAAGGGCGACAGTAGTGCTGACAGTAAGGCCTGTGTAATCGAGGTAGTACAACTTGCCTCCGAAAGGACTACAGGGCGAGGAGAGTACCTATATTATAGTCCAGGCGTTGGGGGGGGGGGGGCTCTACAATATATTATCCTATTCCATACGATGACATTACAAAAAAGTCGGTTAGAAGTTTCGTAACTGGTACATCATCAATTGCGGACCGATTGTTCGGAAACTTGCTCGAAATGTGTATTTTTGAAAAAAATCTCATTTTGTTCCTAGAAATTTGTTGTAATGTATTTTATTTTATTGTGTTAATGTCTGGTCAATGTAGTGAAACTGTAATTCTACCTAGATCACTTCAAAGACCATGGGGCTACTTTGACCATAGGAGTAAAAATATTAATGGACACTTGTCATCCTACAGTTTGAAGCTACAGCACCATAATCTATGCCATTGCATGCTGCAAGAGGGAAATCCCCAAGCACTCGTTTGTGCTGTAGATATATAGCTATCCCTAGGCCTTGGAATAGGGCACGACTGCAGTCGATCAGATTGTCTCAGTTATGCAGCCAGAGATGGTTGTTCATGAAATTAGAGTAATCTTTTTGACCATTATCAAATGGTTACGGTCTATACACCTCCCACAATGGCATCTGCACACCAGACAGCTGACTCTGCAAGTAAAGCATCACTAGAACTCACCTCAGGATTTGCAGGCTCTACCCAAATTTTCGTAACAAAGACTCTGTTTCCCACACATCCTATCATTGTGGTTATGAACAAATAATTAAACAATTTAACGGCAATTAACATATTTGAGAAGGGTATCACTTGCTTTGGAGGCATAACCACCACTCAAGACAAAAAAAAATTCTCAAAGAAAATTTAATTTTTTTTCTTTTCCAGTCATGTGGCAGTTAAAAAAAACATTTAAAGCAATCTCTTGTCACAACTTGATCTCGAATTGAGGCTGAGTTATTCTAGAAGTCCTAAACTTACAATTTGGGACATTTGAATGACATGAAACAGGGGCATTGGACTTTTTTACTTACCGGTCAACATTACCCCCATACAGGGTATAACATTGGCCGGCAACGTTTTTTCATTTTATGTGGAGTTAGGAGGCTGGAATTTTTGTGAAGAAAGTAGTATTATAGAGGAAACTTGTAGAAAAGTTGCAGTACAATTAATCCCGTAGTTAGAAAACAGCAGCATGACAAAGTTGAAAACCGGTCATAGAAATCTCAATTTACGGAACCTCTAGGGAATGAATAATTATTCGTAGTTGAGAACAATGTTGCAGGTGTTTGCAAAACAATTCAGAAAATTATTCCATAATTTCCGGGGAAGGTAAATTGTTGCAGCCATACGAAGATAGCTGCAATTTACTAGACGATTGTTAAAAAAAAATTTGAATGAACGTTAGGAAATCATAACTTGTATATAAATGGATAATAGAAATTTGGTGCACTGATAAGGCAACCGAACACTCATGATTAGAGCCCGGATTTCTAGCATTTATTCTATTATTACTATAACGACTGCAAAAAAATGCATTTATTGCAAAATAGCATTTTGCTATAAGCGCTATTTTGACTGAAAAATCTAGTCATTATTGTGTAAATGACCATAAAATCTACGCTACGTACTAACTCTATTGCAATACTATTTGAAAATATAAATACATATATTATTTGTTTTGCTATAACCAAATAATTAATATACCTAAGTATGCCGCTCTTCTACCATTCTTTGAATTTGACCTGAAAACAAACGTAGCAAGCTAGTCCCTTTGGTGAAATTTAG
>LQNS02277274.1:4283739-4301077 GCA_001587735.2 Parhyale hawaiensis | reverse complement strand
CCATCTAACGGTATTTCAACTTCAAATAGTGAAAAACGTGTTAAAAAATCCGTAGATTTATTCCAAAATGGTCTCATTTTGAAGGAAAATCAAATCTACGTTCGCGCACGCCAACTTCTTGATAGTAAATTTTTTTTGTGCTGCCACCATCGTCCCCGACCAACCACCCGTAGTATCAGCCCCCTTCCAATGAAAGTTTACCTCCGAGAACAGAGGTTAGGTCCTCCAGGACTAGTTCGCTTAGTGTTATAAGTGCTTCCCAGCACTGTGAACCCGTTAAAACATATAGAATAACAGGAGAACCAGTCCTTGCGCACCTAACCCAAGGTTCTCGGAAGGGGATGTACCTCTATCAGGCCATAACGAAATATATATATATATTTGTATGTTTGGTGTCACGCTCTTAACGAAATAGATAGGCGGAATTTAGCCCAGGTTGGAGGCTCTGGTTGTCCTCTCAAGCTCCACTGAAAGTGATTCTCATGCTTCTTGATTCGTAGCTTCTTCCCACAGATGATTTCGTTGCATGAGCTATTCTTCCCACTTTGATGCAATTGTCAACGAAACCGACGAAACATAAGTTTTCACGGGCAGTAGACAATTATTTCTTCTAGCTTACTGTTTTTCTCTGACGAAGTAGTTTTCTCTTCATAGGTCGAAATTTGAGCACCTCAAATGAAACAGATATTAGAGGTGGGAAGACGGTATCAACGGTATCCTTGCTACGGAGCGAACACATTGTATATATGCTGCTATTTTGTTTGAGTTTGTTGGAGAATTCTACTCAAGATGTTGCTTCTGCCTGTCTATATAGACGACAAAGGATCAATGGAGAAAAGAAGAAAATCAAGAAGCAAATAAGAGAAGAGGAGATTCCGCACCGGCCTAGAGGCATTAGGCAAATGTATATATAGGTTACTGCGTGAATTTTTCACGCACGGGTCCAGTAGTTTTTCATATTTTCCTAACGTGAAATGACGCAATAATTCTTCATAGTTCTTCTACAGTGTGCTGAAGATAATCAAATACTAAGAATGACCGTCATGTGTTAATAAATATATACTAGTGGCCCGTGCCGTCATTATAAATGACGGCAAAAAATTAACGCTTCGCCAAAACCCCCACCGTCTTTTGGGCTTCCTCATTTTTCCCATATCTAATACTGAAGAAAAAGATTCCAAGGTACCCAACTTTTTTTTTCGCCTTTTGATATCTGAATTTTCTCCAATCTTATTAGTTCTATTTTTCCCCTATCTAATACTGAAGAAAAAGTTTGCAAGGTACCAAACTTTTTTTTTCGCCGAAGAAAAAGATTGCAAGGTACCCCACTTTTTTTTTACATTTGAAATCTGAATTTTCTCCTATCTTATTCCCATAGAGCGTGTCAGGAAAGATATAAATATAGTTATAAATAAATAAAAACACGACGTGAATTATTATATAGTATACTGATATATATTTATTTATATGTTGGGTGTCACGCTCTTAACGAAATAGATAGGCAAAAATTAGCTCTGGCCTTCCTGGCTTCACAAGTTTAATCATCGGCTAAAAGACTGTGCTGATCCTGCCAAGCTTCATAGGAAACTGATAGGTAGAAATATTCCAGGTAGCTGATGATGGCACTCGAACAGGATATCTGATTCCGGTCTTTCTTTGACAAATTTGATCTCCACTCGATACAGATGCACACAGCTTCTCTAAACAATCTCTTCCATCGTGATGTATACTCGCTTCTGAGGTGTTCTCCATCAAAACTTCAGCCGCTTTTAGTTCACACTGATCGTCTTATCAATGGTTTTCTCCATTTTGAAACAGACCTTCATATTCATTAGAAGCAATATCGAGTGTGGGCAAAGAATATTGCTAATCGTTAGTAACAATGAATGCAGTTCTTGCTCTTCCAGCTTCTCTTGCCTTTCCCGTGGCGCCTGATATACATTACTTTACTCTGCATCGAAATTATATTTTCTTTTGGTTTACGATGAACACATTTTGTAGCAAATCAGTGAAGCTTAGAGAAACTAATTTTTTCCGGTACAGTAGACGTAACTATTATTTAATCAAACTTCTTGGACGAGAAAATTTTGTTATGCAGAAGCTATCTCACTGTGTATTCTGGATACACAGCGGAAATGAAATTCCATGATGTTTCAGCGCTTACTTGTAAATTTTTTTTTTTTTGCAAATTATGTAAGGAAGGGAAGGAGTGTGCTGAAGACGAATTGAAGTGTACTGCTCAGTAAAGAGCACGTATCTCTTACGATAAATTGAGTAAGCCGTCGTAGCGTTTTCCTTTAAATGTATTTTAGTAAGGAAAGTACATTCATTGAAGAAATGTAATCACAAATTTTTTGGGATGAAGAAGAAGCAAGTCAAAGACGAGAAGATTCCGCACCGGCCTATATTGAGCAAATTTATATGCTATTATTGCGTAAATTTTTTCACGCACGGGTCATCACTAGTACTTATTCTTAAAACAAATGCTTTCCTGCTTTCCTTGTGCTTAAAAATTTCAACACACAGTGGGAAAAACACAAACTAAGGCAATTGCAAAAAAAAAATCAAGCAGGGTACTGCAAAATCTAGTGTAGTAAATGGTGGAGTAATAATTAGCTATCTTGGAGATGATAGGTAAAAACTCAGCAAAATATATATGCAGATAGGTGAATGATTGTTTTTCAGTTGTCTAACCAAATTTTTGCAAGGGTGGTGAACAAGTTCAAGTTGCTTGATTTGGAGAAAATTGAAAAATACAATTAAAAAGCAAACCTAACTAGAGCATTCTGAGAGCGCATACCTCCGCCAAGTGAGCCAACGGTAGCAAAAATTCAAATTGGCTCTGAAACCATAATTTTCTTTGCATAAACTCCAAAATCCAATTATTTGTGCCTTTTTATATTAATAACAGCTTGCTCAATTTTTTTTGAAGATCCGTTCATAACATTTTGAGTTATACTGTTAGCAAACGTTATGACAAATACGAGTCAAACATACAAACGAACCAACCGATCTGCACCAAAATTTGATCATTTATGTCTTCTACTATTACTAACAACTCCTCTAAATTTCATAAAGATCCATTCATTATTTTTTGAGTTATTGTGCTAACAAGCATAAAATTAAAAACAGTGACAAACGAACGAACGAACCATTACCAAAATTTGGTAATGTACTCTTTGTTATATACCTAACAACTCATATTAATTTCATCAAAATCCATTCATAACTTTTTGAGTTATGGCATCGAGAAAAATGACACAGACAAACAAACAAACAAACGGATGGACAGATCTTCACCAAAAGTTAATCATCTGTTCCTCCTAACAATCCCTGTGAATTTCATCCAAATCGGTTCGTAACTTTTTGAGTTATCCTGGTGACAGACAGACAGCTGTGACAACACTGAAAGGTAATGACTAATGACACATAAATGTTTTTGCAGGAGCAGTACCATTAAATTATTTTAATACCATAAAACTTCAAGCATGCACTTACTCTTGGTTTAATCATGTAGCAAGCTGAGTAGAGGTATAGGTTGATGAATTCTTTCAAGGGGAACCATTGACATGTTGAAAGATAGAACTGGTGTTGTGTTGCATAAATGCTCATAAGAGTTGATCATTTGATAGTGTAAAAATATTCCATTTCATGAAAAAAGAAAAGTAAATAAATCGAAAAAATCAATTGATTAAATCAATTTGATTTAATCAATGCCAACCCTCCTAACTTTACAAAACTAACCTTGTCAGCAGGAACTGCGGTCAGCTGCAACATCTCCAGCAGAAAAAGTACTTTGTTTGCCACTAGGTGCGTAAGGTCCATGTATAGTCTGACATGAAAAGGGCCCGCCAGAATATATCCCTGAGGGCCTCGACTCCAATGAGCAGATATAAACATTCAAGAGTATACTTATTTTATTAACTTAAAAAGCACCTATTACTGTATCTGATTAGAAGCGATCTAATTTAAATTGAACTACTTGCAGCAATAAACGAAGTGCACCCGGCAAAGAAGAATGAAAAAGAGGGACCGCCGCTGCTTTGTACTCCTCACACCAGGATGCCGCGATCATTGGCCTGGCGGAACCACAGCTACCCCTCTGAACGCCACCGCTGGGCAGTCAGCGTGAGCTTCATCTCTTTAATTAATACAGCAAAACCTCGCTATGACGAATCCCCATAAAACGAAATATCATTACAGCGAACAAATCTGGAAATTTCGCTAAATACTTCACATAATGACCAATTTTTATTATGATGAAATAGTGTTTGCTATATACATTTGCTAAGTTTTGGCGTTCCTCCAATATAACGAAATTATTCGTTATATTGAGAGAATATTCGGTAGAGATGTTCGCTAAGTTAACAGACGCGTCCTGTCATAACGAAAATTATCGCTGTAATGGCTCGGTAGTACGTCCGTGATGTGCCGCCGCAGTGGCGTATGTACGTTATATCTTTGGTAATTATTGTTGGCGTCCCTTCAATATAACGAAAATATTAGTTATAATGAGATAAATTAGTCGTTACAGTGAGTGCGTTCGTTATAGTGTGGTGCCCGCTACCAATTTCATTACAACGAATGGGTGCCCCCCACCCGTCTTGTTCATTATAGCGAGGTTTTACTGTATAAGTGGCTGCCACGGATTCGGTAACCAAACAACGTCGTCAAGGTTCAATATCTAAGGAAGCTCACGTTATGAGTGAGCGACGTGACAGTTGGATAATTGAAAGTGTATTTTGAATCTTGCATGTCGGGCAGATACCACGCAAACTGATCCGTGCACATCAACATTTCGCGTGTACGTCCTCTAAGTTGTGATGTGACATGGTTCGCTTAGTGTCTAAGTCTCATGGGTATTGTAAAATGGATGATTACGTTTTTCTTAGATATATTGCTAGCGAATAACAAGGAGACAATACCAGTATTTTATAAATGTATTTATAGTGCAAACATTGATTTTGTAAATATTTATTAAATGGCTATACATATGAATTAATATTAATGTAATGCCGCACAAATAGTATACAGTAACGATCTACAAATGATAAGCGCATTATATAAACATAGCAAATGCGATAAGGAACAGAATAAAAACAATCCATCGCAGTGAAGGTACGTTTCCATCTGTGTGCCAAAAACACAAGTGTCCTATAGGTACAGAAAAAATATTAACTTATCCCAGAAGTGGCAGATTTGGATACCAGGGATAGAAAACCTACAGAATATGAGAAGATTTTAGCGCACGACTTTAGAAGAGCTGCAAATCGCTGTCACAAAGTAGCGTACGTGTTATATGACCTATCACTTCTAAGAGGCTACATTTCTATTCAGTACATCTTAAAATATCACAGTCATTAAACTAGAGCACTCTTGACAGCACATACCTCCGCCAAGCAACGCAATGTTAACGAAACATTCAAACTGGTCCTAAAACTAGGATTTCTTTTTTATCATCACATAAATCTGGTCATTTGTGCCTCTTGGTATCAATAAAAGTTCCTGTAATTTTCTTGAAAATCCTTCCGTAACTTTTTGAGTTATATCCTGACAAACATATAGTCAGACACACAAAGGGACGATCCGATTTTCAACAAAATTTGGTAAGGTCTTTTAAAGTTCCTAACAATTGTCATAAAGATCCGTCCAAAACTTTTTCAGTGACGTTGTTGGCAAACGGAACATAAAACACGGAGACAAACAAATGGACAAACAGATCACAAAATTTGGTCATTTGCTAGGAAAATGTAGGAAGTAGGAAAATTTCCCAACAATTCCTGAAAATTTCATTAAGATCCGTCTGTAACTTTTCCAGTTATGGTACCAAGAAAAAACAGGCGGACAAACAAACGGATGAACGATCTTCACGAGAAGTTTATCATCTGTTCCTCCTAACATGCCTAACAATTCGGTAAATTTTGTAAAGATCCGTAGAGACAAACTCGGCAAAAACAAAACCTCCGTAGCGGCGGTAAAACTACCAGTAGGTGTAATAGAAGCGTTCGCTAGCGCTTCAGTGGCTTCACCAACTTCGTGTCGCAGTTCAAATATTTTTTCTCATCACATCAGCCGAAATGTCTCGAGCTGACGGTAAACGCAAGTAAGTTCTGTGTCCCATATGTTGGTCAGTGGCCGGGAAATAAGACGCAAAGCATCGTTTAAGAGACAGAACAGGAAAAGAGAAAAAGATAAGAGAGAAACACTCGTGTGGACGACTCCTTCCGTGGGCCTCCACACATGAGCAAGTAAGAGCTCTATGGGGTAAGTTGGCTATCTCGATTGGTTGCCCACCTCACGGAGCAGAAGATGGAGAATAGCGAACCTACCTAACCTTAGAAACTACGCCTTTAATAAGAAGCTGCAGCCTGATGCAACCTCCCCTGCAGGTAAGTCACTTAAGATCTCTTAGGGGTGTCAGGCCTAAGAAATTCTGACAGGGTCAGGGTCTGTAAAAGTATCCCTCCGAGGGGTTAAAAACACAAAGTACAACACTCTGGAGTGCAGGTACTCTCAATAAATTGGACGCTTCTTCACAATTAAAATGATACAACAGACAATCATACTAATGCGTCACCGACAGTCATACAGGCAGAAGGTAGAAGCAATGCTTGTCCATTTCTTTGCAATCACTTGCAAATTATATCAAAAGTACAGTAGGTCTAATACTAGTTCATGACTTATTACTTTGAAAAGTAACTTTTCATGAATTATTTCTATAAAAACTAACTTTTTTGCCTATTTCTGCGAAACAAAAGAGCAGTTGATGGCCCATTTCAAGCGAGCTGCCAATGCCAGCGACAGGAGTGCTGTGTAGCCACACTGTAGTACTGCTTACAAGTGGGTGAGAAGCCAGGCTCTCAAGTAAAACAAACTATTGTAGAGCATGTAAGCAAACGTTACACAGATTAAAGTCGCCAGCGTTTAAAGTTTCTCAATTTCAATGAGGTACCACATGATCATAGCGAACGATTTCCATTGAGTTGCAAAGTTGACATTCCGGCTTGATGTCCTTAATAAGATTTATCGATTTGTCAAGAAATGAGAGGCTCATACATACACCACTGAGACAGAGTTGGGTAAAATTTGGTTCTATATGGGACCGTTTCCTGCTAAAGTGAACCTCACGCTGATTTACAAAACCTATCTAACCACTAACTGGGAGGAACGCTCATATCCAGATCTTCTTTTATACGGCATCTTTGTCTACAGTCACCCAACTGTACGGGAAAAAATTTAGTCCCACAACATTTACACAATATTGAACTCCTTCTAATGCATATCAACTTTGCAGTGTCACCAATTATACAAGAAATAATAGCTCAAGAACATCCATTTTACGATATCGAATGCCTGTATACAGTAGCATAATGCAATTTAGTTACGGTATCGTTTATCAAGTTCTCACTTTAGCCAGCTACTCCACAAACGGTAGGTTTTCCTAGAGACCGGTGAAAAGAATGGCATTAAAGCAATGGTTTCGATTAAGAAGAGCAGAAATTATCTTCAGTTAACATGTTTGTAGTTTCTCCCTTAGTCGAGACATTGTATTTCAACTGTATGTCCATGTATTTTGTAACACTCTTTGCCTCTGTTTATCACTCGCGAACAAAGTGAGAGAGGAGATAATGTTTTCGTTGAAGATTTAAATATATGTACATGTATATATTTGTATATACAGTACCATCCAAAACTAAGGGGCGCATTTCCAAAACGGGCATAACTTTTTTTTTCTAACCATGCCAGGTAGACTCTACTTCTTCTTTTGCACATTAATAGCCAGTAAAATGTTGATTATTGTGTTAAAATTTGGGACAAGTATGAAGGATAATAAAAAAGTCATGAACGAAAAGCTTTTCTTTTTAAATTTATAACGTCTAAAACTAAGAGACGATAAAAGAAAAATTAAGTTAATTTCTTATTAAGTCCGTATTTCTTTATTTAAATCGAAGACACAGTTTGACACTGCCATTTGTAAACATTGCTGTTCGTTACATGATGGCACCTCGTCAGAAAGTTGATTATATCCTGCGACAAGATATCAAGTTGCACAAGCATAATTTCCCCATTAGAGAAATTTCTGAGAAGGTAAACCGTTCGAAAAGTGTTGTGGGCAGAATAGTGAAGTCGTACGATGAAACCGGCTGCATTGGTGCCCCTAAAAAACCGGCAGGCCTCGCAAAAACGTCAGTTAGAGAGGACAGAGTCATCCAGCGTACGTCATTGAAGAATCGTTTTAAATCCTCAGCTGCGTTAAGTAGGGAAATGAATGACACAACATGTATGAACGTCTCACGTCAGACTGTTTTTCGGTGACTTCAAGAAATAGGGTTATTTACAAAACGCCCACTGAAGAAACCGCTTGTGAGTGCCAAGAACAAGAAAAAGAGATTAGAGTTTGCAAACAAGCATGTTAACTGGTCCCAAGAAAATTGGGCTAGAGTGTTTTTCAGTGATAAAAGCAAGTTCAATTTAAATGAATAAGAAAGTAAACTGTAGCTTTTTGCGATAAACAGGGGATGGGAACTATTTTGGTCACTAAGAGGTGGTTGGTAGGTATTGTTGTGCCTAATATTGTAAACTCAGGTGTCTCCAGCCCTTTTTTCATGCAAGACAATGCAACTTGAAACAAGGCAAAAACAATCATGAGTTACCTTGAGTAGCAAGATCTCGAAGTTATGGGTTGGCCAGCACAAAGTCCTGACCTAAATCCAATCGAGAATTTTTGCAAAACACCAGGGGAGAAAGTTAGGGCAAGAAACCCAATCGATACGGAAGATCTCTGGATGAAAGTTCAAAAGGAATGGGCGAAAATTACTGTTGAAGATTATCAGAGTCTCATTCAGTCGTGTAGTTGACGATGTGCAGCTGTAATCGAAAGCATGGAACTATTTACTAAATATTGATTGTTCACCACCATTTTGCTAAATATTTCTAGCAAAACATTGAGTTAAATGTATTTTTATCTTGTTTGTCCCTTAATTTTGAACGTCATAAAATTCAAGAGAATAGCTTTTCGTTCATAACTTTTTTCTTATCCTTCATACATGTCTCAAAGTTTAACACATTAATCAACATCTTACTGGCTAATAGTGTGTAAAACAAAAAGTACCTGGCATGGTTAGAAAAAAGTTATGTCGTTTTGAAAATTTGTCCCTTAGTTTTAGACGGTACTGTATATTAGTTTGTCCACCCAATAAGGGTCGAAGGAGTTGAGCAATGTTCATAATTTTTTGTAGGAAGTTTGGTGGGTTGACCTAGATGTGACCCATGCCAAAAACTAGACCTAACTGACAATGAAAAATGACGGCGTTGAATTTTCCTCTACTGCGGCAGACCGTCTCGCGCCCCGAGACCTCCCATTTTTCCTTGTTTATGCTATTATTAAGAGCGCAGGTGAGCCCAGCGTCGCAGCTTTGTTTCCTATGTTATTATTGAAGAGCTAATCTCTGAGAAGGAATGGGGCTATGCCCTAGCCTCATTAATAAAAAATTACTTAGCTGAATTTGCCCCTACTGCGGGTGACGGTCTTACGCCACCGAGGCGTTCTAGTTTCTATTATCATAATTTGATCATATTGCAAACTACAAGATGAACAAAGCGAATTTCATAAATCCCAATGATACGGTAATTCCATATAAAGCAAGTGCTCGCTATTCTAAATTATAGGGAGCATCGACTCTATTACTTTCTAACGTTTCTAATGTTACAACTTACAAGAACACCTCGATTTAAACAAAAGTTATAAAAATGAAAGATTGAGTACCAAACTTAGTTTTAATTAAATGGTCATGGTTTCTCACTGACATTGCTATTGTTATCCAAAAATGATCTGGCCTTCTTAATACCACGCAGGTAGAGCAGAGAGATAGAAGATCCGCATACTGCTAATTATGCTGTAAAAAAAGCTCATTGCTAACATCAACATAATCGCAACAGTAGGAACTAACAGCTCTCTTGGGCATTTCTAATCATATTGTTATTTTCTGTGATAAATATAGAGCTAATATGCGATCTGAAGTTTTATTTTCACTCGATTCCTCTCCACTAACTAGTACCACTAACTCATAAAATGAACACCTGCTATTATTTACTGCGTTCGTCTGGAGTAGCGAATATATTAGTGACGTCGCATCAACTCAGTCCGGGCACCATTGACAGCATACAGAATGTAGCTACAACGATAGAGGCCTAAGACAGCTTAGGATGTTCCTATGCAGGAGTTACGCTTCTTTGTTGCGCACAAAATCTAGGAGGCGCATAGCGTATAGTACACTTACTCTGCCTATAATAGCAACAGCTTCTTCCGTCTAAACTAGGTACTAAATTTATGTATGTACATTAGGTGACGCTATTATCAACTAGACAAGATCATACAAACGTTTACTCTTCACTAGCCAGAACCTGGCGTTACATGCACAGGTTCAGAGAGTCAGACAACTTTGGCAGATAGTCAAGAGGCAGATACTGCTAAAAAAAAAAAAATCACTGATTTTTTTATTCATTTGATTTTTTATATTTTCTTAAAGTGAAATGATACAATAATTCTTTAACACAGCGTGTTGAAGATAATACTTACTCATAAAACAAGTGCTTTCCTGCTTTCTTCGTGCTTAAAACTTTCAACACTCAGTGAAAAAACACAAACTACGGCAATTGCAAAAAAATCAAGAAGAGTACTGCAAAATCTAGTGTACAACGGTAGAGTAATAATTAGCTATCAGCCATGAGGAAATAATGGTAAATAGCTTTAAACTTGGAGATAATAGGTTACTCAGTAAAATATGCATGCAGATTGGTCAATGATTTTTTTTCTTCAGTTCTCTAACCAAATTTTTCGTAGAGTGGTGAACTAGTTCAAGTTGCTTGATTCGGAGAAAATCTAAATAAAAAGCAAGCCTAATTTAACAAGAGATTCACAGCATCTCACTGTACAGCTGTGAAGACAACACTGAAAGGTAATGACTGATGACACATAAATATTTCTGCAGCAGCAATAGCACTGAATTATTCTAATACCATAAAACTTCAAGGATGCACTTTCTCTTGGTTTAATTATGTCGATAGCTAATTAGACAGTACAGTATAAGTTGATGAATTCTATTAAATGGCAATAATACGTAAGTTGATAAAAATGGAGTTGTGTTCTATAAATCCTTATAACAGTTAATTATTTGATAGTGAAAAGATATTCCATTTCATGAAAAAATCAAACAAATGAAAGAGCTAAAAAATCATGATTTTTTTTATAGAAAATGAATTGATTTATTCAGTTCATTGAATCAGTTTGATTCATTCATTTGATTAAATCAATTTGATTTAATTAATGCCAACCCTGAATTGAATACAGACAAGAGTAAATCATTCGATAGTGTAAATACTGTATTTTCCATTCCTTAAAAAAATCAAATAAATAAAAAATCATTGTATATTTTATAAAAATCAATAGAATAAATCGATGCCAACCCTGCTGCAATGTTAGTTACCTAGATAGTGACTCATTAGAGGATAGATAAGATTAAATCAGAACATCATAGTATTTAAATATCATGAAAATTTAGGCATGCGTACCAATCCTGTTGTTTTAATTATGTAGGTAGCTATGAAGAGGTATATATACGTTATTGAACTCTTATTTAGGGGAGCGATAGTTATCTTGAAAGATAGAACTGGTGTTGTGTTGCATAAATGCTCAAAAGAATTGATCATTTGATAGTGTAAAAATATTCCATTTCATGAAAAAATAAGAAATCAAATAAAAAATCCGGATTTTTTTATAAAAAATAAATTGATTACATCAATTTGATTTAATCAATGCCAATCCTGAGCCCAACTCACAACGCTACAAAGTACAGCCGAGACATCGATGTGGAGTGACGAGAAGCTGTGAGAAAAGTAGGCAGAAAACTGTACCCAGGGCTCAGTAGTCCATGTCTTCTTCTGGGCAACACTGTTTGGGTGGGAGATATAAAGAATATAAGGGTCATCGTTCGAATAGGGGGATCAAGAGGTCTACCAAGATTACTGCAATTGTATTTCAGCACGACGCACCGGCCAACAAGACCTTTGGTACACCGCCACCGGAAAAGGAAGGGGTATGCAGCATGGCTTTAGAAACATGGAACCCATGCACAGGGTGTCATCGGAGTTTTACCAGGACTGGTAAAACCGACAAAAATTGTCAAAAACCCTGGTAAAACCCTAAAAGTCAATGGTAAACCTCTTATGATCATTGGAGGCGCAGGCCGCACAGCTGTACTCTCCTAATTAACGCTCACAGAGATGGTAATCTCAGCCTCACCGTCACACCTGCTAACCCTGCTTTCTAGATTAATAACAATAATGTTAATTATTATTAATTAGTGGAATTAAAATAAAGAAAACTCCAAATATAGGTGATTTGAGGACCAAATGTATTACCATTTCCAATTTTATCATGTTTATAATTGTAAGTATTACTGATTTATATTTGAAATTTCTATAAAAATTAAAAGTTATGCAACGAAACGAAAGCCAATAGTTTGGCAACAGGCTAACAGGATTAGGTATGTTCTAACAATGGAAAATGTTATCTAACAGTTAAACTGCAAACATTAGTGGTTTCAGGGCCAACTGTAGTACCATGCTAATAACTTTAAATATAAAATGAATACCAATCAATAATCATTGTTAATATTTGTCTCTGAAATGCTAGCGTGAGCATGGCACAGTGATTATTTATTACCATTCGGTGCACAACGAAGTCTACAGTATTATTCGGTAGGATAATTGCTAAATATCAAAGAAGACATTTTGTGACTGGTGTTGGGTGTGTATCTGACGCTAGTGTGAGCATGGCATAGCGATACTTTATTCACCACAATTGCTGTACTGCTGAATTCCTGGAATAAATAATTTTATATTATTAAATTGTTTGTCACTGGGCTGAATCATTTAATGGCTGTTGTCATTGCTCGTGTCTGTCTGTCCATCACACGCACTTCTATTAACATAGCAAAGGCAGATGCTTTGATAACTTTTTTATAGTGTTCTTTCAACTGACGTGAAGCCCTCAATCCCAGCTACTTGACACTTTGACAGTGACTTGAACACACGCGGGGAAAAGATGGTGAAATATGGCCAAGGCATTGCATTGCATCACTCAATCATTCTCTTTATGATAGCACTGTGATTCGTGTTTTACATCATCATCTATAAATTATGATAAATATACAAGTATTAATAATCACACTTTCATGCATATACTACTTCAGAGTGACATCAAAGGCACCATACACGGATACCAGACCATACTGACGTCACTTAAGACTACTTGGCACTCGTGTGGCTAATGCAGAAACTCGGGAAAGATGATGCAAAACGCCACAGCATTGCATTTGCATCATCCTATCTTTCTCTTCCTCTTGATGATAGTACTGCGGACCGTGGTTCGTATTATCATAAATTGTGATGCATGCATAGCAGCATAATCAACTTCCCAGTCATATAAGCCTACTCATCCAGAGAAACACCACACACCTAACACCAAGCCATGCTGTCGGCACGCAAGAGAAGTTGGCAGCCGCGTTACAGCGTAACGCGTGACCCATAGGGAAAGATGCTGCAATAACGCCAAGACACGGCATCGTCATTCATTTGGTATTCTAATTTAAACTTAATCTAGATTGAAGTTCGACAAGCTGATATCAGATACTGGCAGGCAATAACAATTAGGTATAAGGAAACTGGGAGAATGTGAACTTTATTAAAAAGACTCCTATTCACAATTTCATGTAGCCTATGCCGAAATAGCCATACAGGCGATATATTATTCTATTTTAATATTCTTTTGCTTTTGTCAGTTGTTTGACTATCAGCTGAAGTCTGCAAACACACTGTACAGCTGTTAATTGCATGAAAAGTATATAATTCAAGTACTTCATATATATGTAACTATAAAGTATATTTGATGATATCTAGTAATTTTACCTTTGTTACGGCTTGCGCATTTACGAGATAAGACTTTCGAGCATGACAGTTCATAAATGATAAAGTAATTGCATAGTTTTACCCACATATTTATTGTTTTGCCAGGTAATACCACTTACCAGGGTTTTACCAGGTTGGAAATCGCAGACTGGTAAAACAGACAAAACGTACCAAGAGGCCTAATTTGGCAGACCCTGCCTATGTACGAGGGTGTCCAGTGTTGCCACACCAGACCAACATGCGTGGGTTCCGCTAAATGGGAAAGATGAAGAAGGGAACACAATGTAAAATGGAGTACGAGAATGGAAATTAGTTACAGTAAGTGACCCCTCCGGGGGCATAGGATGGGCTATAAGCCAAAGGGTTAGGTTAGTTAGGTGCTCTCATCCTATGTTATAGGGAGTAGCGCCCACAGAGGGTTTGTGTAGGTTACCTTAGCCATTAGTTAGGCCTTTGGGACGTCTGTCTCGTGCCTACTTTGCTTCTTTCCACGTTCATACTCCTACTGATCTCACTGCTGTCTGTTCTTCCTCTTCTTTCCCGACTTGCTGTTCCCATGCGCGTTGATCCTGAGTGTTAACACCTTCGTGCATGGGTTCTCCGTTTTTCTATCGGCATACTATATGTCCCTTCCTTTTCCTCTCTTAGAAAAGCTTAGTACTTATTTAGGGAGGCTTAAATCTTCTAGTAATACCTAATACAGTAATTGAAGTAGGCACAAAGGAAAGTCATCAGTCGTCCCAAGGGCCTAGCTGAGGGGTCTTCCTGGGACGCGACTCCCCACAACATAGGACGGGCGAACTTAACTAGCCTAACCTTGGTACTTCTGACCCATACTACAGCACCTGAGGGGAGCCCTTTCAAGAACTGACACGCCTCAACGTACACATGTCCACCGGCCCAAAAAATCTTGCTGCCCATATTATTGGTCAGTCATCACAGCACCATTTTTCGATGCTTTTAATCGCTCACTGAGGTCGGGAGAAGTTTTACGGGATTGGAAACTTGCCAACACGACTTCAATACAAAAAGTGATGTAAAAAAAAGCCCCAGCAACTGTCGATCAGTCATATTATGGTAGTGAGCAAAACCATCCTCATGAAGAGAGGTATCATTGACTACCACAGGATTATTATTATTATTATATTGTGAGTTTTCCCGCTGTATTAGATACAAAGACTTTAGGGTAACATGTCTAGTACCCGCCCACCATGCTAGTAGCCGTCAACTTGACACTAAAAAACTTCCTGTGCGAAAACTAGCAGTACTAAAAAGCCGTACATAGGCTTAAATTGTAGGCTAAGTAGTGCCGCACCATCCCTGAAAATGACGGGCGAAAAGACTTAAACAAAAAGAAATGGTGGTTTTTACATTTTTTCACTAAAAACATGAAAAAATGTGAAAACCACCACCATTTCTTCTTGCTCAATTTTTTCGCCCGTCATTTTCAGGGTGGTGCGGCACTACTTAGCCTTACAGTTTAAGCCTATGTACGGCTTTCTAGCACTGCTAGTTTTCGCAGTGTATTCGCACAGGAAGTTTTTTAGTGCCAAGTGGATGGCTACTAGAATGGTGGACGAGTACTAGACATGTTACCCTATAAGAGCGATCCAATTTTGTATGATATAGTTTAGAAGCTTAGTCGAACTCAAATGAGTTCTATTAAAACAATCTTGGCCAAGTGTACCATGTCTGGCAACTCCACGCGGCTCGGTCGAACGAAATCGCTCAGCCGTGCGGCGCAAAGAAGGAAACGAAAAACGAAAAGAGAAGATGACAGAAGAAAGCGAACACTCGTGTGGGGGGTCCCTTACGTGGCCCCCACACGGGAGCAGATAGGAGTCCCATGCGATGGGTCGCTTACCACCATTCGGCGGCCCACCTCGCGAAACAGAAGGGGAAATATAGCGAATACTGATCTCTACAAAACTAACCTTCTCAGCAGGAACTGCGGCCAGATCATACATCCCCAGCGGAGAAGGCACTCGGGACCCTTGGGTGCGTGAAGCCCAAACATATTGTAGCAAGGAAGGGCCCGCCACAATATGCCCCTAAGGGCGACTACCACAGGAAGCTTCATTACCGACACTCAGCATGGCTTCCGATACAGGAAAGCAATCTAACAAACTTACTGAACTTCATTTCGAAAGTTACGGACATCAAAGGCGACGCAACAGAACATTCACCGCGTCCTTCTAATTCGCCACTGTAAATTTAAATAGAAGCGGTTATTTCAAAGAGATCATGCTTGAGACCGCAAACTCACTTCTCGTATGCAGGATTGACTCTTCAATAGTGTCAAGCATAATTGGTAAGCCATTACCGCCTGAAATTCGATCCAAAGTGAAATTGCCGACACGTAAAGGTTAAATTTTGCAGTCTCGATGAGGCGTCCGCGAAACACCATTATAGTAGCGGGTAAAGGTAAAGTCAACTTAGACCACACCCTCACCTGGGAAACCCACATGCACTGGTTTGTGCTGCGGGTATAGGCCCGCTGGCCACAGAGGAATAATTGTAGTTGCAGTCGACCTCGGATCACTAAGAACTATGGCGCCAATTTAACGGAAGGAACTAATAACCCGAGACTCCCCACCCTCCTCATCAGTGAGGAAGGCAAGTTCCACCACGGCGCAGTGCATGCACACACAACTGCCGAGTCAGCACACATAGACCAGCAAAGAGCTCGTGTGCCTGGGTTGGCGTCGAACCAGCGAGCAATACAAGGTGTAATACAAGGTGTTAGAGCTGCGAACGTAAGCATGCTGCTACCGTGGCGGGTTACTAGCGCCGCGGGCATCACGCCGGACTGCAAAATATTACTTGGTCACAGTAACCCATTGGATTAACTGTATAAACATCCAACACAACACCAAACAGCACCATGACGTACAACTTTACACAATATTAAAACGTTGGTGTTACAGAGATGCTAGCGTAAAGTACCAGCAGAAACAGACATAAAATACACAGTACAAACAGCAGTCCTGCCGAGAAATATTTGGCAAGTTGACAGAAGTGTAAGACAATACAAGCCATGTGCAGCACAACTCACAAAGAATTCAATGAAGGCAATTTCGCTGTTCTCAGCCTGGATCATGAACTGCAGACACAGGAAGCCGCGCTCGTCAACTCGCAGGGACGTCTTCTGGGACGCTGCTAACGCCTGCAGACACGCACCACACCCGATGTGTAGAGTAGCAGTCAGTGCGAGAGGGAGAGAGACAGCTGTCAGTTAGTTAGTTAGTTAGTTATAAACTTTGTTTAACCTCCGTAGCCGCAACTCAGGCGTTCCAACAGAGATGAGTGTGTAGTATTTAAATACCACATAATTTGTTGCGTGGCCTACGTGCGCTACTACGGGCAGGAA
>LQNS02277274.1:4264570-4275830 GCA_001587735.2 Parhyale hawaiensis | reverse complement strand
CATGCTGAGTTCCACAGCAGTGTCTGTCACCAGTGTGCCCTGGTAGTGAGCGACATACACTCTCGTCATAATATTCTGCAAAATTCTCCTTCTGTGGAAAAAACGGTGGTACTTAATTTGATCCTCGTGAGATGTGCCGCCTTGGTCCCAATTTCTCAATGGGTTGATTCAGGGGCTTGTATGAAGTGAGGCATTTTATACGCTAAAACAGGTTATCCACTTTGTCATCCTTGCATTAGCAGTCCTTTTTAGGCATAAAAATTGGAAAAAATGAACGTTTATGGAAATTTGTGGTTTGCTGGCGGCCATCCTGAAAAAAATGGTCGCCATATTGGAATTTTTGATGGCCAGCACTTTTTTCTGAAAAAGTAACTTACAGAGACTATTGATGCCAAATTTCATGCTTGTATCATCAAATGAACGATTCTGGCAAAAAATCACATTAAGCTGCTCCACTAAATAGTTCCTCCCCATCTAGCGCAAGCGAATTTCTTGCGGCCATCTCAGTTGAAGACGCTTTCTGCATAGAGGACTCAATTGTACATCAGTGTAATGCCAGGGTCACACTAGGCATTCGTAGGAACAACCTGATGCCAGAATGATTCATCTCGCATGTCGTTCATGGTTCGGTATCTATGCTACCGAATTTATATGTATATATCTCCAAACGATGAGTGAGTTGCCGTCATCGCTTCCAGTTGTTCCTGGGTACGCATATGTGCCCTCGAAATAAGCCTCCCTACACATGACACGGCGTTCAAGAAAAGAAAAAAGGAACATGTAGTATGTCAAATGTAGTATTAATAAAAGTAGTAAATAAGTTTGCTAGCACAGCAATTATAAGTCACATCACGCGGAAGGCCAAATCTTTTATTTCAGTATTTCTGCCAGTAAGTGTGGCATTGACGGTGAACGTTCCATAGTGAGTTCGGTGTCTCAGATGTTTGGGAGAATGCGCTACTATTGACTAGGAAATAAGGTGCAAAGCATCTCATAGAGACGAAAGAGAAGAGATATGAAGACAAAAAAGAGACAACCTAGCTGAGACCCCCTTCCATGGCCCCCTACACGAGAGTATGCAGGAGATTTGCGGAACAAGTCAGCCACTTCCAGCGACGGCTCACCTGATGGGCAGAAAGGAAGTATAGAGGACCTACCTTACTTTGCAAACTAGCCCTGTCAGCAGGAGCTGAGGCCAGATGCAACATCCCCGGGTGCACTACCGTCGTTCACGACCTATTCGTGAGCGTGTTTGTGTACGCAGATCGTGTGCGTGTGAACGGCGTTCAAGTTGGAGCGCCGCCCTGCTTGCTGTTTAAGTGAGATTACGTTAGGTTAAGTAAGGTTAGGCAACGTTAAGTAAGGTTAGGTTTCAAAGTTAGGTAAGGAGGTTAGGTTAGGTAAGGGTAGGTTAGGTTAGCCTAGGTAGTGTTTATTTTAGTGATGGCGCGCGCAGGAAAGCCTACGTGAATGCAAAGTGGTCGTGAACCATGGTAGTGCTCCCCGGGGGAAAGTCACTCAGGATCCCTTGGGGGGAGGGTGAGGCCCAAAATATTCTGACGGGACTAGGATCCAACACAATAGCCCCATGAGGGGTAGCTAACAAACATGTCAAGAGAAATAAGTCGCGCATTAGGATGCAAGAGAACAACAAGCCGAGGAAGAAACGTAAGAAAGCAATAAAATTATTAGTAGAAATGAGAAAAGGGAATGAAGCAACCGGCAGGGCGGACACGAAGTCAAGATACCCCAAAGGCTGCAGTAAGGCTAACAAAAGCTACGGCATGTTGTCCCATGGGAGTGTGACTTCCGAGAGGATGGAACAGTGACAAAACCAGTCGGATTCATTTGTAAACATCAACATCACTAATAATTCACATTACTAGTAAGATACGAACTTATTAAATATGTAATATCTTGCTCTATTATCAACGTATTTAAGCATTCAAATTGCATTGTATCACAACTTCGCTTCAACCTTAAATTAAAAGTCTTTCAAGCTTTAAAATAAGAGGATCTGAATGCAGCAAGCAAGCATCTCACTTTGTCACTTAAGAAGTCCGACTAAATATATTAATATGAATTGGCTTGTCATACACCACATGTTACTTAACTTCCCACTCAAAATCTTAGGTTGGCCAGACAACAAATGGTTAGAACTTCGAACAAAATCTTTTCCGGTCAAGATACCGTAGCGACCTCAAACATAAAGTCGTAACAAGATGCAGACGGCGGACGACGATCGTTGAATTTTAAGATACTAAAATGAGCTTAAACTGGCTAAAAGTATTCTAAGTTTGCTAGTTACTATTGGTCAGTGCTCATGTATGCGGGCCTCGTTCTAATATATCCATTCCTTGCGTCTCCAAGAACAGAGTTTTGTTTGAGGTCGCTATGTTGACTGCAGGTTCCATCAATTGGGGATACAAGAGTAAGGTCTAAGGGTCTATTTACAGTTTAGCTATATGCATGTGTACAACTTTGACGAACCACGCAGTGAGGCAATCATATAAGCGGGAATGAGAGCCTCAAATAAACAGTAATGAGAATGAATGGCACATGCAACTGATGTTATCATGCTACATTAAATTCAAACTGACTATTCTTGAAAGAGCTTTTGGGTTCTGCAGATAGGAGCACGTTTCTAAAAAATTTTAAAAATATGATCGTAATAAGCTGTCTTAATAGTGGCAACAACTAAATTCGAAAATTAGGCCTAGGTAAGTGTAGGTAGCCTACTTAATAGCAACATCACGACAGACGATGAACAATGTTGGAGTAGCTACATTATTATTTATGATGAGCGAAGCTGCCTGCACTAGATATGCCTTTCATTAGATTATGAAAATGGTAAACCATAGACCACACCATACTACGGGTAATCAACTACATGAATAGCGGTATCTATTTTCCATTTTGCAAGTCCCATCAATTAATTAAATGAAATAAATTTGCTTCACCACATAGGTACCAGGACTTTGAGAAGGTATCCATTGCTATTAAATTGGCTGGATTTATAATAAATTAAACTCGACTAACTTGAACTATGCTGTATCTGTTTTACATAATGCAACCGATAGTTTCAAAGAAATTTCAGTTGTCACTAAGTAAATTTACTTCAGCTTTGTCAGATTAACTTTAAAATTAACTTTCAGCTCTTGAAAATGATACGAGTGTCGTTTTCTCTGGCCTTACATGGGCAATTCGGACATTCAGCTTGGTACATACTGGCAATGCGGACCTTCAGCTTTGTAAAACGTTTGTGTGACGTTTTACTTACACATAAGAGTGTAGAGTGTACAAAGGTATTTAATAGGCTACTTAGCACTCTCCAAGGGTATACAGTGTTTAGCTGTGTAAGTATTTCTTTCCAATATTCTCTCAAGCCTGCACATCCAGCTTGTGGGTTGTGAAAGCTAGTGAGTTACAATTTACAATTCACTTGACCTGAACAACAGTTGTTCGTAATTGCCCCGGCCGCCCTAACGGTGAGCTAGTCTAAAGTAGTTTCCACTGACAGTCTAAATACGTTCTGTCGCCGATCTTGTATGATTTGTTCAGACTTTTAAATTCAATTTTAGCCATTTTAATTTAAAATTCACAGTTAAGAGATGTATTGACAGCACAATAATTTCTTATTTGAATCTGCGTAATACCTACTTTGATAAAAGCCTTGTAACACTAGATTAGAATAGATAGGCAGCAGTAGATGAACCAACAGGCCCATTCCCAAAGAGACACCGGTTCTTACGCCCCTGCCGTCGAAGAACTATTGCCATTATGACAGTAGGATATAGATGACTGAGGTAAAAGAAGAAAAAGGAGGCGAAGGATCTCATCCAAAGAGACGATCATACATGCAAGCACGATCAATAGCCGATGATATGCGGAGCTTAGAAACGTTTATCTGGGTAGCTGGAGCGGAAGAGAGAAAAAGATGGATTGAGATGGCCTCCGAAGCTTTGGCCGTTAAGAGTTTGCGACTCCTGGAGGAGGAGTTCTTAGCTGCGGAGGATGTCTCTCCCAATGAATGTCAAGACGATTTTTAAGCATGATGACTGTTTCCGCAGCGACGTCGGAAAGCAGTCTATTTCAAATGCTCATTATGATATACGGAAAGAACTAGTTCAACTTTTCTGGATGGAGGAAAACGATGAAACATCGCTGCTTCTGTCGCACGTCCATGGCAGGGATTTCCCAGAGTGTAACACCATCATTGCCAAGAAGAGGAAGAACAGATGAAAGTACGATCAATAGGAGTACAAAATCACACGAGTGACACGATGGCAAAGCAGCAACAACAGAATTACAATTGGCTGCTTATCAGTATTTTCATAAGCCAGTTTGAGCCTCCCTAATCCTCCGTATAGTATTTGTTTTAAGAGAGGTAAGGGAAGAGGCACATAGTATAAAAAGAATGAGGTACCAATACACGAGGATGTTCCCACAGAGGAACAACGCGCATGAGCACAGCGAGCGTGGAAAAAAGAACAAACGAAAAAAACATATGCTTGAGACAAGCCACGGGCGCCGGAACATACCCTTTTTCTCACCATATACAAACTTGACACCATACAAGACTTAGCCCAGAGGATCCTACTGCCCCTTTACATCTGATCCACTTAACAAGTGGATCCTTTTGCAAATCGCAACAATTTTATTCAGTTAGTTTGATCACTTCTATAAGCGTTTCAACTGGGGGAAGAGGGATTAATCATTGTGTTCCTTTTTGAAAGAATTTTTCAGATCATCTCCAAGGCCACCGCTCGGCACGTCAGCCGAGCTAGCGCAGCCTTCAGCCAGGTGGCGCGGCAGCCAGTCAGCCAGGTGGCGCGGCAGCCAGTCAGCCGGCTGGCGCTTACCTCGGGGGTTGAGCTGACCCACCTCTACATGCCCACGCAACCATATGGTGGAGACGGGAAGGGGGGAGGTATTCACGGTGTCAAGTTCGCTTATGGTGAGAAAAATTCCGGGTTCTGGCGCCCTTGGCTTGTTACAAGCATATTTTCTCACCTCCAGCACACTGAACACCGCATAGGATGTATTATCAACGGCCCGAACGGGTAGATATATGGATGTGGAAGCGACCAGAGATTGGATTGTAAGGCAGAGACTAGCTTAAGCATATCAAGTGTTAGCCTGTTAAATACAAATCAGTTTTCACGACTTTAGGGTACCAGACTCTAGGTGGTAGCTATTTGCATATCACGAAATGAGGGGAGCAAATTCCTTGGATCCGAGAATACCGGTCTCTACTCTAGTGGGTTCTAGGGGAAGTGTGAACTAGTTTAACAGCGTCAGGTCAAGAGATTCCCGCAGGACCCGGCCTGGGGCTAGGAGATCGGAAACCAGGCTTCTGGGCCGTGAGGCTCGAGTAAAAGGTCACGTGGTTTTCGGAAATAAGGGCGTCCAAGGGGAGCCTGGGATTGAACATGAGTACCTGAATTAGAAGCGCTTGCAAGGCCCGCAAGCTGGAAAGTCGTCAACTAGCAGTGCTAGGTGAGACAGAGTAGTGATGGCTACAGTAGTTAACCCTATCATAAATAGGAACAACTGGTGGTGCGTGCACTAAGAGCTTGGTGCCAAGACATTATTATGGCCTTGAGGCCCCGAAGTAGATGGCGGTGGTAACCGTCCGTCAACCTCAGCCAGAACTGAGCCTCGTCCCAGAGGACGTGGCAAGTAAAGTGAAGGCTCCTGACGGAGCTCCAGCAGGTTGAGAATAGGGGTTAGAGGCCTGGGGCTTTCATTCCCCTCAGAGGAGGCCAAGAGGGGCAATATTGCATTGTGTGAAGCACTCACGTGCGGATAACGACAAGAGAAAGGTAAAACTCACTGATGTGCGGTGTTGAAGCAGACTTGCTAGTTCGGCTCTGAATATAAGAGCTAACGTGTGGAGTTGGCAAAATTATTTATGATAACATTTGGTAGCCCCAGAGAGGCACGAGAGAACTTAATCTTGTATAGACGTGACTGGCTTCGGGAAACGTTGTCAAAAAACCCTTGTGGGTAATCGGGTGAGCCGTAGTAACGGAGTGGGGAAGAGCTCCCGTAACAGAAGGGACAGGGCGAGCTCCACCGGGCTGCAGATCTGTAATACCTGAGTGAAGTTTTGAGCTTCAGAAGCTGAAAAAACCGTTTAGGGCTCCATAGGTGCATTGGCGAGTTAATGGAGTGGATGGCAGGACTGGTGTCCAGATAATGTCGGCAGAAGGCCTGAGCTACATGTATCTTCGTGATACTAGGACGTGGAGGCGTCCCGAATATGGACACAGCTGTCGGGGCTACTGTATAGCGTATCCGTGTAAGAAAGCGAGGGTAGTGGGGCGGTAGACTAAAGATCTCAAGGATCAGATATAGTTGACGCATTTGCGCGACCCAGGTTCCCGCGGGTAAAATCGTATGGACTGTGGAAAGGTGGGTCGCGTCTGACGCGATCCCACTTATGGAGCTACATCGTCAGTGAAGGAATGCCTCTGTAAGGTCGAAAGGATAAGCTTCGCTCTAGAAGCTGGGAAAAAAATTTTCAGTCAAAGCAGCTATATACATACTAAAGCAGCACCTCGGTAGTCGTGCTCTGAACAGATAAGATTGACCAACATGGTCGTGTTGGTAATAGCGTTTCCCGCGGGGAAAACCGCTGAGCAGTCGTGCAATGGCTAAAGCCGGGTAACGTTAGAGGTTTTCGCTATCGGCGGCGAAAGAATGAGAGTTTCCGACAAAGCCAGGCGGACAGGTCCAAGGCAAAATTCGTAACGAGATATGTTCTTTAGTAGCTTGGGCTTACAAGCTCGTAAATGACGTGGGATCATTCGATCAAAGAAATACTTGGTCAGAACAATTGTCGGTATAACTTAATAAACCACTTCTGGGTTATCTACATCGTAGATTGACCCAAGGGGTTGGAACGCCGTTCCTAGTGGCGTGCCGCTGAGGAAGAGGAGGAGTAGGTATACTGAGGTCTCTCGCGGTCTGATGCGAGGCAACGAGCTAAGCAACGCCCCCAGAGTAGCTGGGACGACACAAGCACAGTGCAGACAATGTGGAGAGAAAAATTTCCTGCGTTGCCGGGCGAAACCAGTTCAGGGCAACGGTAAGAGATAATGCTTATATTTCTAGCGGGAACACCGCTGAGGCCAGGTGCGAGGTAGTTAGTGCAAAAAGTATCACTATCAGTCTTCGTATTTTGTCGTGTGAGACAGAGAAGTGCAGCTGGGAAGATACGAGTTCAGGGCAAACGATGTGGAGTGGAGAGTTTCCAGCAGAGCCGGACGAAACCAGTTCAAGGCAACGGTAGGTAAGAGATAGAGAACGCCGCCGCGGCAAGGTGCGGGGTACTGAATGCTAAAGGTATCATTATCAGCCTTTCGCATTTGTCGTGAGACACAGGGCTGTGTAGCGCTCCCCGCATAGTTGGGACGACGCAAGTACAGGGCAATTGATGTGGAGAGGAGCGTCTTCGGCGTAGCAGGGCGAAACCACAGTTCATTAACTACAGATAGTTATGTCAAGCAATAGAGCCTGCAGCACCTGCAGTTGCATCATAATGGTGTCACATAAAAACGGATCAGCCAATAGCGTCACTCCTTTTGCAGTGAGGCATCCTGGTTAATGCCAAGGCAGAGGCATCTTGGGTTATTTCCAATATAGCGTCGTGTGTGCGAGAGGTTAAGCGTGTCGCGATTGTTTACTACATAAACGTTGGTAAAATTATTCAGTTGCAGTTTATTGTGCTTTTCATGTGCGTATAACATTCTACTTTATAACTTGTAGTAATGCAAAGTTTTCTTGGTGAACAAAAATCGACTAATTTTGTCTTTTTAAACTCGTGCAAATCATTCTATTCCGCGCAAAGCATTCGCTACAACTTAGGCAAACATTTTCAGATGATTTCTCAGTTCTTTTTATGGCGCTGAAAATCAAAATGCAATACAATACATCAGGAAATAATGGACCATATATTTATGATCTATTATTTTCCTTTACTTACGTAATAAAGTGTACTATGGCCAGTATGGGTAGTTTCAATTTTAGGTAATAAATGATATACAAATGGCGGGAAAGTCTTTCTGGTATACTGTAGTACAAGGAGCCGCTACTCGCGGCCTCATTTCTTTACACCAGCATAGTGATGTGGCAGTCGCCCATTGGCTAAAATTGACGCCAGTCCCAGCGGTCGCTGATTGGCTGAGATGGTATCACGGCGGTCACTGATTGGCTAAAATTGGGCGAAAGAGGGTTCCCTTAGAGCTGACATAACTATCTGTAGTAAATGAACTGTAGGCGGAACCAGTTCGGGACAGCGGTTGGTAAGAGATCTTGCACGCATTCCTAGCAGGGCTACCGCTGAGGTAAAGTGCGAGGTAGTTTATGCCAAGGGTATCACCATCAGTCCTTCGATTGTCGTGAGACACAGAGTTGCACAGGGCCCAAAGTGTACCAGGGTGAAACAAGTTAAGTCAAATGATGGTCCCGGCATCGCCGGGCGAAACAAGTTCAGGACAACGTTAGGAAGAGGCATGGTTTTTATTCGTGGCTTGCATCTGCAAGCTCGTAACCGAGGTGCGACCCTTTGGTCAGTAAACGATTTGGCCAACGTCGTTGTTGGCACATGAAGTAAGCTTCTGTTGCCGTATAGTCGACTTATAAGAATGAGCTATTAGGGGGCGTTAGAGCGTGCCTTTCAAGAGGGAACCCCACTGAAGAGAGGTGCAGGTAGCTATCGTAAGGGGTACTAACACAGGTCTTTCGCAGTCAAGCACGAGACACCGAAGAGTGCAGAGCTCCCAGCAGAGCCAGGGTGAAACAAGGTCAGGGATGAGGAGTAACGAGTTCCCGGCGCAGCAAGTCCAGGTCAACGTATGTATGGAAGACGCTCAATTTTTATTTTTAACAAGCTCAGGGTAACTGACAATGCCAGTGCCGGGGCAACGAGCGGAGCTCCCAGTAAAGCTGGGGTGGAACAAGTCCAGGGAAACGTATGATATATATGCATATATATATATATATAATTATTTTTTAAGTTGAGAGAGTTTTTTCAAGTTTTCTTCTCACCTCCAGGTCACTTGACACCACTAGGACTTAGCCCAGTAGTTCCTTTTGCCCTTTACCAATCTGACAACTTACACAAGTGGGATTCTTATATAAAACAATTTTCATCAGTTTGATTGTTGCTATGATCGTTTCAAAAGGTATGAAGAGGATTGATTACTTAAGCTTTTCCTACCTCTCAGATGGTCTGTCAAGCCGCCGCACTGCACATCAGCCGGGCAGCGCCACGCCCGGCTGAGCGGCGGTCCGCCGAGCCAGCGCAGCCTTCAGCCAGGTGGCGCGGCAGATAGGCAGCCGACTGGCGGTTACCTCAGGGGTTGCACTGGCCCAGCTCCCCATGTCCAGTTGTGAAATCGGCGAGGCAGGTTCTCTGGTGCCTACCTCCTCCGACTTCAGGGACACGTAATTCCCGGCAAGCCTTGGTTCTTGTAAAAGTTGAAGCCCTTATCTATTTAGCTAAAAGATATTATGTATAACTTGTGTCTTGAAAACAAAAAAAAAAAAAAACTTTAAAAAACTAAAAAAAAAATAAAAAACTTCTACCTGCAAGGTACACCTGCAAATGGCGACACCCAGCTTAATTGTTCGGTGTCTCGCCCATTACCTGTCTGAGAGTTCTCTTAAGACAGCAGGGAAAATTAAGAAAAAAAAATTAAAAACTTTGAAAAACAAAAAAAAACTGTATTCGTACATTGTCCTGGACACTTGTTCTACCCTAGCTCTGTTGGGAGTTCCGCTGTCTCGGGCGAGACTGCGAGGCACAGGTGGTAATACCCTTTACCCTAACTATCTGCACCTCTCTTCAGCCGGGTTCCCGCTAGGAAGGTATGCGTTATTAGCCCAGTCATGTAATGTCGATTACCTGGCAATAGAGGCTTACTCCATATGCCAACAACGACGTTGACTAAATTGGCCGTGACGGAATGCTCGCACCTAATCCACGAGCGTGCTTCTGCGGCTTGGAACGTACAAAATCATATCCTGGTCTAGCAGTGCCTTGAGCTCTCGTCCGAAACTTTTACGAACATGTTTCTGTAGTATGTACTGGACAAGTTCCAGCCCGGCTCAAATGGTAGTTCGGCTCTGTGAACTGTCCCACGCAAGACTGCACGACACCAGTGGTGATACCCATTACTCAAACTACCTGCACCTCTCTCAGCGGGGTTCCCGCTAGGAAGGTACGCGATAACAGCCCATTCTTTTATGTCGATTACCGGGCAACAGAAGCCTGCTTAATCTGCCGAGGACGACGTTGACTGAATCGTCCTTGACCGGATGGTCGCACCTCATATAGGAACGAGCAGCCTCGAACATACAGAAATCGTAACTCGCTCTAACATTGCTTTGAATTCGTCACGCCCAGCGACGCTGGTCCCAACTCTCGATTGAAGTGGCCACTTATGTAAAGGACGTTGACTAATCGTCTGGTAATCAAATGATCACACCTCGGTGTCGAAGGCTTATACAAGCTCTAAATGTAAGGGACTCATATCTCCTTCGATCATAGCACTAAACTTCTGCTGTCACGGCGTTGCCGAGCCCGTCGTGCAGCCCGAACTGTCGCCTATCAACGATTAGACCAATAATTCAGTATCCGAATGGTCACACCTCAGTCCCGAGCGTGCTTATGCAAGCCTCAAAGGGAGGAAATCATCACCTTCAACAGAGCTCTAAGCTCGTCTCACCCGGCGAAGCCGTGCCTTCCGCTTTACCAAAACTAGTTTCGCCTATGACCAACACATGGACCAATCATGCCACTCTCTGGATATTCGTGCCTCAGCTTGCAGCGTACTGATGTAATTAAGGAGCGTACGAGAATCATACGGACAATGTCCTGAACTGATTGCTCCAAGCTCCATCAAGTCCTTTAGTTGACCTGAACTCGCATCGGCCATACCTACGAGGCTGACCACTATTGCAGTACCCGAATCTGCGTCGCTAACGCGGTAAGGACAACGTGCATCCCTTGTATCGCACGAGCTCAGAGCGGAAAAACTAAGTAGCAAACTTACTCAAAATCGGGGCATTGACTTTTGGAAGGACATAAAAAATCTAAAACCGAATGTGCACACTCTTGCTCAATCGATAGATGGAATCACAGGAGAAAGTAATATTGCTGAATTCTGGAAATCCCATTATGAACTGTTTTGATGACAGCATGCATAAAGATTATGTTAATGGTATTCTTGATCATGTGATCTCCCCTGAT
>LQNS02277274.1:4233201-4244158 GCA_001587735.2 Parhyale hawaiensis | reverse complement strand
GCTACCAGCAAAGCGAGTAAATTTTTGTAAAGAAAAACGAAAGCGTAGATATGATACGGGTGAAATGAAGTCAAGTCTCTAATTTACGCCTATCTATTTGTGAAGAGCGTGACACACAGACCCACACACCTACACACACACAAACACGTAGATACGAGCGTATTAATATATAGATGATTATTCGCACTGGCCTTATTGACCATCACCATGTCAAAATATTGGTCCTATCATTTAAAATGCCTAGTCTATATGAACTCGAATGATCAGTTATTGCTGACCAAGATGTAACTCTTGCTAGGACCAAGAGCACGACTGCTTCACCATCGGTTTGGGAAATTCGGCAAGCCTGTCACGTGATATGATCTTGGACACTGAACATCTACCACGCAGCCCCAGACACTTACTATCATTAGAGAAGCTGAAGTCCAGACATTCACTAGGGTCCTGCGTGACGATCTTGCAGTCTGTGACAGCGCCATTCTCCTCCAGTCTGATGCAAGAAACAATCGACACCACTAACAATTAAGTCCTTAATTTTTTTTTTGTTCAGTTTTGCAGTAACAAAGTGGCTACATGTGAAAACGTAAGCTTTATAACAGCACAGATACCGTTTGCGATACAACGGTGGACACATTTTTATTATGTTCAGAGTTAAGCCTCCCTAACTACAACTACAATTGTGGAACACCGGAGGATGAGAAAAGTAACACTGAGAGTGGTATTAGGTCATAATGTTTGTCCCATCCCATATTTTAAGAACACCAGAAATTGTTGGGTGTCTTTGAAAACCTAATCCACAATCGCCAGAAGATGAAGGAGGTTAAGGTTAGTAAGACAGTTTGCTAGCGCAGCGATTCTAAGCCGCACAGGCGCCGAAGGTCAATTTTTTTATCTCAGCATTTCTGCCGGAAGGTCGAGAGTGACGGCGAACTCACATAAGTGAGTTCTGTCTCTCAAATTTATAAAGCACGTGCATCTCTAGCCCTACACGGCACGGCTGAACGAATTCGCTCAGTAGTCTGCACCAGGCAAGAGACGAAAAACAAAGAGACAAAAGAAAGAAACCCCCGTGCGGCTTGCCCCTTCCGGGGCCTTCTGCAGGGGTGAAGGTAAGAGTCCTGCGGGTCAAGGTAGGAGTCCAGCGGGAAAAGGTCGGCCACCTCAATCGACGGTCCGCCTCGCAGAATAGAGAGGGAAATATAGAGAACCTACCTAACTTTACAAAAATGGCCTCGTTAGTAGGAACTACGGCAAACTGCAACATCCCCTGCGGAGAAAGCACTAGGGACCCTTGGGGTCGTGAGGCTCAAATATACTGTGGCAGGGAAAGTGCCCGCCAGTGGAGAAGAACAAGAAGAAGAAGGTACTATTATTGTTAGTATTACCTTTACTGATGTGGTTTATGTAGCTTCCTGTCGGATCTGATCTTGACTCTCTGTTTGTTACCAAGAGAACTCAAAAGTAATGCATGGATCTTTATGAAATTTACAGGGATTGCTAGGTGTGTTAGGAGGAACAGATAATTCACATTTGGTGAAGATCCGTTGAGCCATTTATTTGTCTGCTTTCTTTTTTTTTGGCAACATTACTAAAAAATTATGAACACAACGTCACGAAATTTGCAGAAGTTAGAGATGTCACGATGAGCAAAGAACCCAATTTCTACATTTGCTGCTTATTTATATGTTTTTGTGTGTCAATAACATCAACTCAAACATTTTCAAACCGATTACAATTAAGTATCCAGGAATTGTTAAGAATATTAGGAGAAACAAATGACTACATTTAAGTGACAATATCTGTTTGTCCGAACTAAATCAAGACGTTATGAACGGATCTTTATTAAATTTACAGGAACTGTTAGCAGTGCTGAAAGAATTAAAAGACCAAATTTTAGTAATGATTTGTTTTTTCGTTTATTGCTATGCCTGTCTTTTGTCAGAAGATACCACAAAATGTCATACATGGATTTTCAAGAAATTAAACAGGACTGCTCGACGCGTGACGAGGAATAGATAATCATATTTGGGTGATGAGAAAAAGAAACGCTGAATGTGAACACTGCGTTGCTTGGCCAAGTTATGCACTCTCATCATGCTTCAATAATTATATATAATTATAATTATTACAGTCTTGATTTTACCACTCAAGTAGCGTGCCATAAAATGAAGACCCAGTCTTTCCACAAAGCTCTGTAGAAATCATTTCATATAAGAATTCTTGATGGAAAGTCTCAGCTGGCCCATTGCGTTATTACCAGAAAGGAAATCAGATGCAAAGCATCTCAAAGGGATGATACCGTACATATTATGTAGTAAAAGATAGAAAATAGAAGAGATACTGTACTCATGTGGAGGGCCTCTTCTGTGGCCCACACACGGGTGCAAGTGGGAGTCCCGAGAGATGGGTCTCTTAGCAACATCGAAGGCCCACCTCACAGAGCAAAAGGAGAAGCATACAGGACCCACCTAACTATCCAAACAGAACTTTTCAGCAGGAACCGTGGCTCGATGCAACATCCCTTGTGTAAACTTACTCAGGTAACCACTTTGGGAAGAGGCTCAAGATTTTGCAAATGGATAGAGTCCACCAGGCTAGAAGGAACTAATCAACCGTCTAATCCCGCACAGAGGGAACAAGTGACGCTGAATAGCAGTCGCTAGCTACAATGTATTCAGATGGCATAAACCAACCAGACTTTATATATAGGTTTATTTACTATTAGCTCGAATGCAATGTTCTCTCCATTCACGCTGTTGCGTAGGCAGTCTCTCATCTGCTCTTCCTTTCCTTAATTTACTGTTCGATGCATGGGTTCTTGTTTTACTTGGAAATATTGTACATGTCAGTTTCTTTATACATTTAGCTACTAGCAGCCTAAGTAATGCATATAATCATTATAGCTATGTGAAAACAATGCGAAATCCACGAATGACACAGATGGTTTCATAGCTACCTAGATCAGTGTGTATGGACACAGGAAGTTGGGAAGACGAAAGAACAAAGCCTATCGGTAGCAATAGCGAAACAAAGAATGCGTTGGTAAATAGGAAGCCTGCAGTATGGAGTGAAGGCAAGACCAATCACCCATCAAGAACCACATCTGTATAAACCAAGAATTAATGTGCACGGACAGAATAGTGAAGAGAACACCAAGTTAAGCTACAACTGCAGAGTGAGTCTGCGGTTTCAAGCCATTGTAAACAACTAGAGCGATTGCTAGTTTTTAATCGTTAGTAAAGGTAAAGGTAAAGTCAACTTAGACCACACCCTCACCTGGGAAACCCACATGCACTGGTTTGTGCTGCGGGTATAGGCCCACTGGCCCCAGATGAGCAAGTGTAGTCGCAGTCGCCCTCGNNNTGCACACACAACTGCCGAGTCAGCACACCAAGATCTGCAAAGAGCTCGTGTGCCTCACGGGGCATCGAACGAGCGATACAAGGTGTCAGAGCTGAGAACGGAAGCATGCAGCTACCGTGGCGGCTGAAAGCAATAAAGGGACGGGAACAGCACACCAGGAAAAGGTTGGGCCATTATTTTTCCACACGAGTACAATGCGCCAAATTTTTCATTACTCACAATAAAATAAGTGGCGAGCCTCTGCCATTGTACATGAGTTTCAGTGCAGTTGTAGCGCCGGGAGAAGACCGGGTCCCGAATATACTCAGGCACTCCACCAACACATTCAGGTTAACTCTAAATGTGAGCACTTCTTCTTGTATTTGATAGTCCTGCCAAAAAAATATATGATACAGTGCGATTACACATAGGCTATACCTAATGTGTTTATAGACCATACAGGTTTGAACTACACATATTTTCTCTCACATAGGGCCTACCTACCGTATTAGGTTGACACATAGCAACATGGTATCTCCTGATATTAATAACATATAGGTATATCATCAGTCGAGGGAATTTGTGCCTCCAGTGGTGTCGATGACGCGATGACCATTTCATCGACGCAATGACGGTAAAGTTTAAAAACGTTGCAATGACGCTGACTTCCAACAGACCTGGGCTCCTCTGAATTGGTCGAGCTCAAGAGGCAAGCATGGCTACTGAATGCAAGAGGCAGGTAGCTATATGCTGAACCACAGATTTCAATCCGTGACCAGAGCATTGCGGCGATGGTTCGATAAGACGGCATAAAACAAAAAGTGGGGAACTTCGCGAAGTAAGGGAGAGCAAATAAGACAATCTTCACGGCCTGTGAGACGATTCTGCCAGTTGCCTCTGGATGGGCAAGGGCCCAACACATTGGGAGAAAGTGACTTGCAGGGAGGACATCTGCTGCAATGTAGCTACTAGGTGCCTGATAAGAGCGATGGAGTTACCCATATGTAGCTTCCTTAGCTGTCCAGCCACAAAGAATCTGAGCTCCTTTTGGAGAACTATAGCAATGAGAGAGCTATTCTGAGAAAAGGCAAGAGTAAGCCGAGTTGTTGACGACGGCCAGAGTGAAGATGATGCGGGTATTAAGCACGGTTTTGGAGTCAGAGTCGGCCTGAGTTGGAGGAATTGAGGGAAGAGTCTGAGTCGGAAATTCCACTTGCTACAGGAGTCAGAGCAAGGTTGGAATTTACAGCTCGACTCTGGAATACCATTTTATGAATTATCTAAATTTTTTCCCACTTTATTCAGAATTTTGGTTTCAAGTAGTAAATAATAATAATAAAACTAGAGCACTCTGAGAGTGCATACCTCCACCAAGCACGGCAACGGTACCTAGAAAAAAAAATTCAAACTGGCTCTGAAACCATTATTTTTTTGTATCAACTCCAAAATATAATCATTAGAGCCTTTTGATAGTAATAACAGCTTGTGCAATTTTCTTGAAGATCTGTTCATAACTTTTTGAGTTATAGGGCCTACTGCTGTTGCAGTGTGTACTTATTCCTTCTACTCTTCTTTGCTGAGCGTTTTCTTATGATTTTATTGTTCTATGTTTGTAACTTGCTTAATATGTCTAGGTTCTTAATTTCTATAATGTGTCCATGTTCTGATGCTTAATATGCTTAAAGCGTTTAATGTGTTTGTGTTCATAACTTTCTTAATTTGTAAGCCATTATTTGATAATTATATGAGCCATTAGCTATACATCTTATTGAGTGTTAATAGTGCAAAGTTTTGCCACATTTTCCACCTTGTTGCTGCACTGCTTGCTTGAGCTCCTTTGGCCCGTTTTTCTCTGCTTTCTGAGGTTCTTCTCCTCCAGGCGTGATCTGCGCGATAACTGGGTTAGTGGTGCTGGAGGTTTTGATAACTCGGGGGTTTTGCGTTGCAGGGTAGTTGGTGCAATTCTGGGGCTTGGCTGCAGACCCGTATGCATGTAGAAGCCGGCTTCGTTGTATGAAAGTGTGTAAATGTGTTGAGTGATGTGGTGGTACTTGGGGTTGTCTGCAGTTATCTGAACAATTGATAGATGATGGTGGCTGCGGTTACATGGAGTTGAATGGACAGTTGATGGGTGAGTGGTTTCGTGGGTGTGGATGGAAGTTTGTATAATTGGTGTTTGAACGTCATTGTGCTCTGAGGACTGCTTGGCCCCGGAATTGCTACTGATACCATTGTGGTGTAGCAAATATATTGTAGGATGATGTAGCTATTGTCTGGTGGGGGAGTGGTGTTCTTTTTCTTGGCTGAATTGTGCAGGTTCACTGTTATTTTAGATAAGGGTTAATGAAATATATATGCGTCATATTAGGATTGTTACCTATTGTTCAACACTGGCATTTTAATGACGGTATACCTGGAGATTACTGAGTGGCTATCTCAATTGCTAGGGAAGATTGATGTGCAGTTCATGTTCTACATTGTGTTGAGGGAGCAGCACATCTGGGAGATCTCCATAGGTTGTCATTATTGACCCTTGACAGGGCCTTCAAACATCCATTGTCTGTCCTCTCCCTTCCTTCGACTTTCATGTTCTTGTAGATTAGACTTTTGTCTGCTTTTCCGATTTGCTGTTCGCATGTGTGGTGATTCGAGTCTGACCACCCTTGTGCGTCGGTTCTGCGGTTTTCTTGGCATACTTTGCATCTCTCCCCCTTCCTCTTTTTAGAACGCCTAATCTGTGCTAAATTAGTGGACCTGGGAGTGACCTTCGTCATAGTTAGAATATTTTGAAATTAAGTTTCTATAAGTACAATTTTAACTGTCTATTTGAGCTCGGTATAGTGGTAACTTGAGAGGTATTTTAAATGGTGTATAATTAATGAATACTCGCTTACATATTTTTGCATTTATTTTCGTTATGCTTTGGGGCACATGGTCTTACTTATCTTTATAGTTTATACATATATAAATTGCCTCGACCTAGTGTTAATCTTTGCTTGGTGTGTGCCTTGTTTGTGTTACTTTTTTGGGTTAGCCAATACATTCCTGCACACCTTTGTCATGGTGCCTCTTTTTTAGTGTACACCTTTCTAATTTTGTTGTTGCTGTGCAGCTCTGTGGTGTGCCACTTGTGATACCCCAGAGTTGCCCAGTTTTCTCCTCCCTAATAACCAATAAATGCCCCTTTATTAACTATAGTTACTGTATGATTTCCTTGACGTTATTTGCTTGTAAACTGGAGCCGTTCGCCAGTGATCATGACCCTCACGGTAAGTGGTGGAAGTTAATACGGTACACTACCACACTGCTAACAAACGTTATGACAAACCTGAGTCAAACATACAAATGAAAAAACTGATGTGCACTAAAATTAAATCCTCTATGTCTTTTAACATTACTGACAATACCTATAAATTTCATAAATATCCATTCATTATTTTTTGAGTTATTGTGCTAACAAAAATAAAATTAAAAACAGTGACAAACGAAAGAACGAACAAACGGATCATTACCAAAATTTGGGTCATATGCTCTTTGTTATGTACCTAACAACTTATGTTGATTTCATAAAAATCCATCTATAACTTTTTGAGTTATGGCATTGAGAAAAATGAGGCAGACAAACACACAAATGGATGAGCATAGGTACCATATCTTCACCAAAAGTTAATCATCCGCTCCTTCTAACATACTCAACAATCCCTGTAAATTTCGTCCAAAGCAGTTCATAACTTTTTGAGTTGTCTTGATGACAGACAGAGAGACAAAACGACAGATAGACAAACACGACGGAAACATAACCTCTTTGGCAGAGATAATAATTTGCAAATACCTAGTCAGTTTTTATTTTTGACTTAGATATTCCACTTGCTTGCCATTGACAGTGGAGTACCGGCACCTATATGGTCTAAGTAGAGTCTTACCTAGTGCTAACTTATCCCAAATATTTATATTTTATAAACTATCTTGACAATTTCAGTCCCAAACTGTGCAACTAAGAAATATTTCATTCCATATACAGTAGCTAGAAACAATTTTTATATTTTTGGCATTCAGTAGGTACTTAGCCTGCAGAGACGATTTTTCTGGATAATTCTTAATGAATTATAAATACACATTTGTGAAAATTTCATGTCTCAAAGGATGGTAATGATTATTGTATATCAAGGAGTTAGAAACTCTTGAAGACCAGAAATTACAGTCAAATAGTCTGAATGTTCCAATGAACAATTTTGCAGTGGTAAGTGGAAGGCAGAGTACCTCTGTCGGATAGCACCACGACTCGCGTCATCGCGGGTTTCTCCACGTCGGGAGGACTGTTCTAGTCGTCAAACTATTGTTAATTGACAGGTAAGTCCTCTGCAATGTTTAAGTGTACATTAGGGTGTCCAAAAGTTTTCCAAGTCCATGTATGTGCTTGTAGCTGTAGTAAAATTTTGACACATCATGCTAGAGTCCCATTTCCTGTGCAGGACTCAAAAATTTACATATTTTGGCCAAACTTGCCAAATTTGGCCAAATCCATCTGCACTGGCCACTAGCCAACACTCCCTTGACCCCTCCACCCCTCCCCCACCATCTAGGGCTATATAGGTAGGTACCCGACCTCCCAGCCTCATTCCGGACGACGAGCGAAGCATCTCGCTACTAAAGAGCCCAGAACTACGGGCTTTGGGAAGGTTTTACCTCCAGAGATACTCTGCCTTTCGCTTACCACTGCAAAATTGTTCATTGGAACATTCAGACTATTTGCAGTGGCTCGCTTTTGGCAGAGTACCTCTGTTGAATAGCACTGATTTACCAACAGCGTAGTTTGCGGAGCAGGGAGGGGTTCTGTGGTGACTCCTGATGTGGAGGGTGCCATAAAAGTGCTTAAGCTTATGCTTGCCCTGATCTGAGTTTGTTCTTCCTGTCTGTGGCGGTCTTATTATTGACCTGCCACAGGAGATTTTAAATTCTCCTGTGAGAGTTACTTTGAGGGAGCGGTCTGCTGTGTGTCTCCCTCTGGGCGAGCGACTTACTCTTACAGATCAGGGTAAGATATTATAAATTCAAGGTTCTTCAAAGCTTTCCCCGAATCTCAAATTCTCGAATTAATCAAAGTATCCACGGGCACTGATCAATAAAGGACTAAGTCTCTATGCCACAAAACCACAGTTAAACCCTCTTAAATCAGTTCCTGCATTTCGAGGAAAACGCTCTATGGGCTTTTCAAAAATATTCCCAGTCCCCACGATGGGACCCAATTTTTTTAAGTATAACTGCTTCCATACCTCTGAGGCTAAGTCTCCAAGGACTGCTTCCCTCAATCTTTCAAAGTGTCAACTGTGGGAAGTACAAATTTTTCTAAGTCCTGCAAGTGAGACCTAGAAAATCTTCAGTATATATCTACATATACCTCTATATATATTTTTCTTATTTGGAATATTCAATAACCCCCTGCAAGACTCTTGTCTGTTTCTGATAGCTGAAGGCAGCATATCAGAAAAGAAGACTGAGCCCACTGAGTGGAGGGGATTGCCAAAGGGAATACCAAATTCAAAAACTTTCAAAAATCTCCAAAGTTGCGAAGTTTTCCACATTCCCAAAAAGTGAATTTAATTGGAGCAATGGATTCTCAAAATCCAGAAAAAATTTCAAGTTATTTTCCCCACTGCAGACCAAAAAGCCAAAACTCCCAAAATTTCCAAAGTGTTTTGGCCGAAGTTTAAGAATTTAAAAATTTCAATTTCTAAAATTTTATCAAAGTATCAACAGGCCCTAGGCCCTAAGGGAACTAAGTCCCTATCAGTGAATTTGCAGTATAACAACGTATAAAACAGCTTCACTGTATGAAAAGGCAATGCTCCATGGACTTCTCAAAATTATTCTAAGTCCCGACGCCGGGATCCAAAAATTTCCAAAGTATAACTGCTTCCAAGTAACTGAGGCTAAGTCTAAAGGGACTACCTCAGAAATTTCAAAGTGTCAATCGCGAAAGCTCAAAATATTTCTAAGTCCCAAAAAAGGGGCCAAGAAAATATTCTAAGTCTAAAAACCTTTTTAGGTATATGGGGGCTAAGTGTCAAAAGACAAGTTCCAAAATTTTCATAAGTTCCAAAAGGATACCAAGAAAATATTCTAAGATTCAAATTCGTCTTGAGTATCTGAGGCAAAGTGTCAAAGGACCAAGGGAGAATTTTTCTAAGTCCCAAAGGAGGGACCCAGAAAAATCTTCAAGTTCAAAAAGCCTCTAAGAGTGACTGAGCCAAAGTGTCCAGGGGTATGACCAAAAATTTTCTAAGTCCCAAAGGAGGAACCCAGAAAATTTTCTAAGTCTAAAATGCATTGCTTCATTTAGAGGTAGAGTCCACACGGGAATTCTCAGTAAAAAGTACAAGTTCTGGAACTGGTATTTTGAACATTTTCAAAGTTCCAGTAAAAGTTAAAGTTTCCCTTATTAGGAATTTCCAGTGCAATGCCATTTATCTCTCAAACAGAGTCAACTCTCCACGTCCTTAAGCGCATATCCACCGCTTTTCTCAGCCATGCTAAGCCGAATTCGAGGCCGGAGGCGTACTTTAGTTTGAATAAAGGAGGCCCAAGGCTTAGGAGAGATAACCCTGTGTCGAGGTATAACTAGGAATGCTTTTTGAAAATTACCATAGGATATGTGTAGGAGTGTACTCTTAACTCTTTAAAACTTCTCGAGGTCGTTACTGTGTGACCCAGAGAATTCATAAAAGTTCAAACCTCAATTCAGTTTCTGAGGTTACGTCAGTCTGTGTCCTTTCAAAATTTGTCCAAAGTGCCTAGGGGGTGCCAAGAAAGAATTCCAAGTATAAACACCTTCTTGGGTATCTGAGGCTAAGTGTCGAAATGACCAGTTTTAATTTTTCCAAGTTCCACAAGGAATTTACGAAAATATCCAAGTCCAAAATCTTCTTGAGTATCTGAGGCAGAGTGTCGAAGGACCAAGTGAAAATTCATTCCAAGGTCCCGAAGAGGACGCAGAAAAATTTTTCTAAAGTCTAAAAGGCACTGTTTCATTTAGAGTTAGAGGTCGACTGGATTATCAACAAAAGTTCAAATTCTGAACTGGTGCTCTGAACATGTGAAGAGTTCTGGTAGCTGAGGAGAGGAGGGCCGCTGTTGGGAGAAGTTGACTCGGTCCTGACAAATGAGTCTGACGTCAGAGCCAATAAGACCCTAGCGGCAAAGGCCTTTAATCCTTTCCTGCCGGGCCCACTCAGGTAGGTTAGACACACCAATCGGTTCACCGTGGCAATTTGGGAAATTTCTCATTTTCTCCTCTCCCAAGACGAATTTTGACCTGTCTTCTAATGTAAAAAACGTAATTATATCTCTAGTGTATGTGTCTTTTTCCTTTCTTAAATCCTGGAGTTAAGCGTGCCTGCCCGTGACTGCAGTTGCGGCTTGTATAACCTCTGGCTGTCGGTAGCTTTCCGACTACCCCATAACTGTCGACCAGTTGGGAGTATGAGCCAGACGTCTAGTTAGCCTTGTTTCTCTTCTCAGCTACTGGACGAACTGCTAACAATCTTCCAATCTTCACTTTCGGGTAGTGAATCTGATGTGCGAGTGTAAACTCAAAGATTCAGATCTATTTCTTTCT
>LQNS02277274.1:4204214-4230023 GCA_001587735.2 Parhyale hawaiensis | reverse complement strand
TTAGCGAGAGTTTCCTCCGCTCTTGTATAGCGTGTGTCATCCCGAAGGATGGAGAGAAGCGCCTGCCCTTCTTCGAACCGGTCCATCTCTATGTCTGGCCCAGAAAGGGTTCTGCTAGAGAGACCCAAGCTCTAGAGTCAAACATCTCACGATCCTGCCGGCACCCGTATAACTGGGGTCGGTTCTTTAGTCAAGAGTAACTTCGCTCCCGTCGAACTCTTTCCTCAGGTAATCATCGCCAGCGGCCTTGATTCCGCTAGACTATTTTGAGGAGCTCACTTCCATATCTCTTCCGGACTTGTTCGAAAGGATAACGCTAGACGTCGGGATAGTTTGATATCGGAAGACAGCTCACGCTAAAACCTCGTCTGTACGACAGCTGGTCCACTTTGACCTGCTCCTTTCTGTCTTCCCGTCAGGTACTGCTCGAAAGTGGCGTAGTATACGTCGGTGGTTCTCGCAATAAGACGATAGCGAAAACCTAGTGCCATAACGCCTGTCTCAACCACCGGTACCTTTCGAACTGCCCATTTCGGTCTGCCTCACGAAAAAGGTGACGCGACATATCGGTATTTCCAGTATATACTGGCCGACAGCGTTTGTGGCTCTAACGTCTGTCATTCATCAGTACATTTCGAGCAGCACACTTCGGTATTCCCATCAGGTACTCATCGAAAAAGATGAAGCTACACGTGGGTATTTCCGGGACTGAGGACAGCGTTCGTGTCAACGCGGTACTCTTCGAACAGCCCACTTCGGTATTCCCATCTGGTACTCGTCGAAAGTGGCTAAGCTACACGCCGGTATTCCCAGGCCCGAGGACAGTCGTGCGCAGAACGCCTGTCAACAGCCGGTACTCTTCGAACAGCTGATTTCGGTATTCCCATCAGGTAGCTACTCATCGAAAATGGCGTAGCATACGTCGGCATTCCTAGACTGGAGGACAGACAGCTACAGTGGCTAACGCTTGTCCAACCGCCGGTACTCTTCGAACGGCTCACATCAGAATTCCCATCAGGTACTCATCGAAAGTGGCTAAGCTACACGTCGGTATTCCCAGGCCCGAGGACAGTCGTACGCAGAACGCCTGTCAACAGCCGGTACTCTTCGACTCACTTCGGTATTCCCGAGACTGGAGGGTCTAGAAGATGTATGTCTCAACCTCCAGCCGGTACTCATCGAAAGTGGAGTAGCATACGTCGGTATTCTCAGATACTGGAGGACGGGGATAGCTACGATGGCTAACGCCTGTCCCACAGTCGGTACTCCTCGAACGACACACTGCGGTATTCCCATCCGGTACTCCTCGCGAGTGGCGAAGCTACACGTCGGTATTCCCGGGTCTGAGGACAGTAATGCGCAGAACGCCTGTCAACAGCAGGTACTCTTCGACTCACTTCGGTATTCCCGAGACTGGAGGGTCTTCTGAAGATATAAGTCAACCTCCAGCCGGTACTCATCGAAAGTGGAGTAGCATACGTCGGCATTCCCAGATACTGGAGGACAAAGATAGCTACCATGGCTAACGCCTGTCCGACAGCCGGTACTCCTCGAACGGCATACTGCGGAATTCCCATCAGGTACTCGTCGCTAGTGGCGAAGCTACACGTCGGTATTCCCGGTTCTGAGGACAGCGTTCGCGATACTACGCCTGTCAACAGCCGGTACTCTTCGACACACTTCGGTATTCCCGAGACTGGAGGGTCTTCTGAAGAAATAGGTCTCAACCTCCAGCCGGTACTCATTGAAAGTGGTGTAGCATACGTCGGCAGTCCCAGATACTGGAGGACAGATAGCTACAATGGCTAACGCCTGACCAACAGCCGGTACTCCTCTGCGGAATTCCCATCCGGTACTCATCGCAAGTGGCGAAGCTACAACCTCGGTATTCCCGGGTCTGAGGACAGCGTTCGCGATACAACGCTTGTCGACAGCCGGTACTCCTCGAACTCACTCCGGTTTTCCCAGGTGCAGGAGTTTTGGGCGTGAATCGCCCTTGAGAAAACAATTCTCGACCTCCAACCTGGTACTCATCGAAAGTGGAGTAGCTTTTCGTCGGTATTCCCGAAACTGAGGACAGTGTTAGCAACATAACGCTGTCGACAGACGGTACTCTTCGACTGGCTCACGCCGGTATTCCCGAGACAGGAGGGTCTTGAGAGAGACATAGGTCTCAACCTCCAGCCGGTACTCATCGAACGTGGCCCTAGCATACCCCGATGAAAATGAAGAATCCAGATCTCTGCTGCAGGAGTTCAAGATTTGAACTGCTAGGCCTGGGGCCGCGGCTCACTGGATTACATAACTTTCATCTTTAAGGGTATGCGTGTCGACAAAACGCTCACTTCGATCCCACATCGATAGTGACGTGGCTCGTGAGTCACAACGAGCTCGCATATCCCGATGACAAAATTTTTAATGCCCAGATCATTGCTGCAGGAGTTCAACGAACTGCTGGGCCTAGGGCCGCGGCTCAGTGGACATCAAAATTTTTCCATCTTTAAGGTCTCCCAGGATAAGCGTGTCGACACAAAAACCTGAAAACTGCTTAGGCTCGGCCACGAGGTCTATCCCACAATCTTGATGCAAGTTAAAAGTCTGGATCTCTGCTGCAGGAGTTCAAGATTTGAACTGCTGGGCCTAGGGCCGCGGCTCACCAGACTGTGAAACTGTCATCATATTGCCGGCTCAACACAGTCGTGTCTAAAATCAGTTTTCAGATTCTTAAATAACCTCTGCTAGCTCCTCTCCAAGTACCTTTCATCGATTACCACTGCGTTAAATTTATCATTGAAAATTTAGAACACCATTTTCTGATCCGATGAAGTCTTTGAAAGACTGTAGTAGACGTAGAAATTTGAACATTACATCTAGCAAGCCATTCAGATGAAAGCTACAAGTCAGGATCATTGCTGCAGGAGTTCAAGGAACTGCTGGGCCTAGGGCCGCGGCTCACCAGACTACACTCTCATCCTACCGAAGGCATTTTAGGGAATTACGAAAATACTGATAATTACCAGGGACTGTAACCATACAGGACTATTATAGGTAACCGACAACTCCAGATGAAAATCTCAAGTCCGGATCATTGCTGCAGGAGTTCAGGGAACTGCTGGGCCTTGGGCCGCGGCTCACCAGACTATAAACTTTCATCCTTACTGAAGGCGTTTGAGGAAACTGAAGTAAAGGTTCATTAACTCTCACAAGCTTGAAGAGCTGAAAACCGAATTTCAAAATTTCAATTTGCAAGACAAGTCCTTTAGAGACAGAGACCCTTCTATGAGGGTCCAAAAAATTTCACAGTCCTTCAGGTAAGAATCAAACAAAAAATTTTCCAAGTGTTGAAGGCTGTATCACATCTGAGTTAGAGTCCCCCCAAGTGAGAACAACTAAAATTTTTCAAAGTATTTTGGGCTCAAAACTAGGAAAAGCCCAAAAAAAAATACAAAGGGATATCTCATATAAGTAACTGAGACTAAGTCAAAATCGGATCAGAAAATTTCAAACACTTCTAGTGTGTAAGGCTGTTTTGAGACAGAGTCCCAAAACGCCTATCACCAAAAATTTCTAAGTCTCAAAGTCACTTCACTTGCCAGAGACTAAGTACCAAAGGTGGCAGTATAAAATTTTTCTAAGTCCAAAAGGATCAGGTAGAAAATTTTCCAAGTGTCAAAAGTATCACCATTCACTGAGACTAAGTCCAAAAAGGACCCAACGCTGCACTGTTTCCAAGTTTCTAAGGCACAAGAGGAAAGAGGAAAGGAGCTGGAGCTAGAGATGTTGATCGCACCGCGAGTCGTTTAGGAATGAGGCTGGGAGGTCGGGTGCCTACCTATATAGCCCTGGATGGCGGGGGAGGGGTGGAGGGGTCAAGGGAGTGTTGGCTAGTGGCCAGTGCAGATGGATTTGGCCGAATTTGGCAAGTTTGGCCGAATTTGACAAGTTTGGCCAAAATATGTAAATTTTTGAGTCCTGCACATGAAATGGGACTCTAGCATGATGTGTCAAAATTTTACTACAGCTACAAGCACATATATGGACTTAGAAAAATTTTGGACACCCTAATGTACACTTAAACATTGCAGAGTACTTACCTGTCAATTAACAATAGTTTGACGACTAGAACAGTCCTTCCGACGTGGAGAAACCCGCGATGATGCGAGTCGTGGTGCTATCCGACAGAGGTACTCTGCCGGAAGCGAGCCACTACAAAAATCTGATGGGCCAGGAGTAGGAGTTGGACTTGAAACATCTTAGGTAAGGATGTGGCCATTATTCGGCTTCAGCAGCGCCGAATATTAGGCAAAATGCCGAATATTCAGTTTCGGCCGAATACAAGCTAAAATTTTACCAAATAATTTTTCTGGCTTTATTAATTTATTTATTTACAGTTATTTAGTATTATTAATTCAGCAGGTGTTCACTGTTGTGCAAGCTCCACCAGAGTGCTATTCCTGCTCTCTGGTGTAGGTCAGTATGTTTATCTGATGAATGGTAACTTTTCTGCTTTTGCAGATGTTCTAATATTGATATTGTATTCACTATTTATTCTGATGAAAGGAGTCATATGCTAAGAGTCCCGACTTCCCAACACTGATTATGATTGTGTTGAATCACTTGAATGTCATGCAGTCTACTAGAACTAGCATGACCCATGAAAATTCCACGGCTATAGTTTTCTCGTTTCTGAGTGCAATGAACCAAAGCAAAGTTATTATACACTCCGGTATGTTAGTTTATGCCTAATGCACCTTTTGACAAACAGGGTTGCCACAGAATCTACACCAGCATTTTATGTTCTGGGCGGCACCGCATCTGCCCCAAATGTTGCTAGGGTTGTTTGAGGTACGACTTTTGAGCTTCTTACATTTTGAAGTCTAGTGGCCACATATGAATTGTTGGCTTTGTTAGGATGGACCACAACTCGAACAAGTCAGTTACTGCGCTGTAGACTCGCTACATTTCGCATATTATTAAACTATCCTGAAAATTGTAGACCATTTCAAATACTGCAATTCTTTTATTGTAGTAAGCGCCAGTGATACACTTTTGGGCGGTTTTTCCAAGTAATGAGTGAGCTATAATTAGCAAGCTTTTACATCAGAGTTGCGGAGTTGGGTAGTTCAAAGGTCCGACTCTGACTCCAGGTCCTCCAGATTTTCTAACTCTGACTCCTTGATGCAACAAGTGGATAGTTGATGTAGACTAAACATTAAAAATGTCCAAAAAATTTTTGCCAGTCAACACACATATCAAGTTAAAGAAGCTAGGAGTATTGCACATATACAATGATATTTTGCATCATTTGGGGCATTAAATTGAGGACATGACATAAAAAAATTTAGGTAAAACATTCACACCTGGCAGCTACATTTTGAGATGGCCATAAGGGGGAGGGGGCAAAATTATTCATTGTGAACCAATTGCTCTAAAATTTGCATAGTACCTACATGTATTTTTGAAAAAGAAACACATTTTGCTACTAAAAATTTTTTAATTTAGGCCTTAGTTTTTGAGATATTTGAAATGTATCAATATATGTGATTGTTTTTATCTTCATTTTAAGAGAATAGAACTCAATGAGTTTTCATGCTACAATAAAAACAATGACAATTTTGGAATCCCTGCAACATTCTTAAAAACTACCTACAGAGCTATAAGAAAAAAATTGGTTTTGAGCTGTATTAAAAAACTTGAGGGCAAATATGGAAAATCCTGCTCTATAGTTTTGTTAAGAATAATTCAAAGATTCCAAAACTGTCATTGTTTTTATTCTAGCATAAAAACTCATTGAGTTCTATTCCTTTGAAACTTAGAAAAAAGGCATATATATTTATCTATGTTTCCCATTAGCTATCTACGAACAAAGGCCTCAATCAAAAACATTGTATGAGCAAAATATGTATATTTAAAAAATACATATACTACTGTGCTAATTTCAGAATAATCAGTCTAAAATCAATGATTTTCTCCCCATACCCCCCTCACATAACGTACCAAGTGCGAAAGTTCTACCCAACCTTTTCTCAATGTCATCACATGGAATAGGAAAATACATGGTAGCTATAGCTGTAAATGAGAAATACATAAAAAAATACATCCGCATTTACAAAATATTTTATTATTTTTTAAAATTTGAGCCTGAAAATTTAGAATTGAGTGATACTTTTTTATAAATGGGATTCCCAAGTCGCAGTCGGGCTAAAAATGCCGACTTCGACTCCTAGAGCAAGTGAGATTCTAACCCCTTCAAATCCTCCGACTCTGTAACCCTGTTTTACATTTTAGTTTATACAAACACTCAATGCATAGTCACGGTCGCAGCAGATAACAAGTCTGGATGTACCTTCTATTTGCGTGTTTTTCAGTCATGTAGCTCAGTTTTCATTTCATGAATCTGTTTCTGAAGTTTGAGTTTGCTTTCATTATCCTACGATTTTTGTTAGCTCCAAGTCTCTTTTTGATTCATGATGAAAGTCACTAAAATTTTTAAGGAAGTAAACTATTATTTTCTTTTGCACTTCGAGTACTTGTCTACACTGAGCAGTCAGCCTGCAGTATATCTGAGTACAGATGACCATAGACCAACTATAGAATAGGCTAGTGAACTCAGATGTGCACTTGATTTACAGTGTAGCAAACTGTAATTTTAGGAGAGCGGCCAGAATACAGAGAGAAATATATTCCACCAGTCTCCTTACATGGCGCCTCTTGCTTCTTGTTTTTGGGGATACATAATGGATAGAGTGTTTCAATGAATTTTTTTCAGTGGCGAGTGAGGACAGAACACCTGTCTGTAGCACCAGACCCGCGACAGCGCCCAACTCTGGGGGCGTCCAAATGGTAGGTAGTTCAAACCGTTTCGAGGCGTAACCCTCATTGCAGACAGCTTTCGGTTCGGTGTTCTATCTTCTTTTTTAGGCCCCGCAAACCTGGTACCTCCGAAGCCCAGCGGCAACACTCCTCATTTTGGCACGACGAGCGCACTAATAATCAACCTCACCCTAGAGCATGGAACTTAAGAGGCTTTGGGTTGTTTCATCCTCCAGAGGTGTTCTGTCTTTGCTCGCCACTGAGAAAAATTCAGTGCAATACTATCCATTCTCAGTGGCTCGCTACGACGAAACATCTCTGTCAGTAACACCTGGCATGCCTACGGCGGAGCAGGGAGGGGTTTCATGGCCCCCCTGAGTTACTGGTGTGAACGATCCTCATCTCAACTAATTTATTTTCTTTCTTCTTTGATGATTTTTCTTGCAGAGAATCCAGGAGTTTTAATATTGGCAGGATAGTAATTCAGACCTTCCTGGGCACTTAGGACTACTGGTACTGCTTTTTGCCTGGCTCCTTCTAGAACTGGAAAGCTTTCGAATCCTTTCCGGATCTGGTGTCAGATCATTCCAAAACCTGCCAGAAAGCACCGAAACTCCGGTGCTTTCTACCGTCGTAGAAGAGCAAACCTTGAACAGAACCCTCAGGGAGGTTCCTGTGCTGACCTTAACTATTCTATGGTTAATCAAGCTTCCCCACTTCAGACAAGGTCAAGAGGAACCTTCAAAGATGACCTTATGAGTGAGGGAGAGAGTACGCAAATTTTCCTTCCTTCGGCCCAGGAGACCTGAGCCTATCTGAGGCTCTCCTTGGACCCAAAGGAAACTTGGTCAGCTAGTTTGAGAGAGGATTTTCTTCGATTTTTCTGAACAGAGGTACTTACCACTCCAGGCTTCTATCTGCGTTCAGTCTCCTGGTGACAGACCCAGTATCTATGCCTGTTACAATTTCATTTTAGTTAGTACATAATATATCTATGCTGCAGCTTTCAGCTGTTACCCCTCGAGCCTCACTGGGTAGACGTCCACTACCTATGCGACTCTGGATTAAGGTTATAGGCGCACCGTCTCAGGAGGAGCAGAATGAACCTGCTCTTAGAGGACCCCGTCCCAAGCTGGAGGGAGGCTCCACGTCTATACCAATTGGCTCGGACAAAAACCCAAGGGGGGCCCTGTCTTAATCTGCTGCACTAGAATAGAGACGTTTTCCTACTTTAACATAAGCAGACACAACCTGTGTCGTGGACTTGCTTGGCCCCTCCTGAAGTGGTCGAATGCTCACGTCTGTAGGACTGAGTATAAGCAGGCTCAGCCTGGGAAACTCAAGTTTCCCTGTTACCTTCTAGCTAGGGGATTAATCTCCTGCTTGACCTAGTGTATTTTAGTTTACTTTCCCTAGAAAACTACTCTCGGGGGAGAACTAAGATTCCTCTATGGTGAAATCCCACTGGGAATCAACCAGCGTTTTCTAATGCAGTCTCCTGGACGATTGAACTGTACTACTATAGGACACGTACTAGTAGGTAGTTCCCCTTCAGGATCTTACGTTGATAGGTATTAGCTGAACATTTTCCGCTTGTTGGGTGGACCTAGCTCTGCCCAGCCAACAAGGTCTGCACAAATGTTCCATATGAACTTAGGCTAGCCCCTAGATAGACTAGGCCTATTCTAGGCAGTATTGTAAGAACTCTTCTCCAGAGGTCTCCGGAGTACCTCAACCTCTGGAATCTTGAGCGGCCTTGCACGGACTATGGTTCAAGAGAGGCTTCTGAAAGTTAGAAGCGTTGAACTTTTATAGCTCCTTGCCCTTTCCTCGAGGAAAAATTTTGCTTACAGGGGGATTCCTTTCCAGTGAGCGAACCAGAAAGAGAGCCGATCAAAATCTGAACTCCTGGAAATTTTAAAATTCCATCCTATAACTCCTGCAGAGCTAAGGGTAAGGGACAAAGCTCATTGCTAGGTCCAGTTGGGTTAGTTAATAAAAATCTACCATCTCAAGTCTAGGGACTTAAGATAGCTCTCCGCCCATGAAGTTTCTTTCCGGGCTTCGGGAGCAAGGGACATACGGAGCATTCTGTTTTCACCCATAGAAGGATCTTAAAGCCTTGGGTGAACCCAGGATTATTGAAACCGCAAGACTTTACTTTGATTTCTCAAAGCCCATCGTAACGTTCTGCCTCTCCTCCGGCCTCCCCTGTCTTTCTAGATGAAAAATCTTCTACTGGTTACTGACCTTTTACAGCCGGAACTGTTGTAACTGATGTAGGTTAGCAACAGCCTTCTGGGCCATAGCAGAGATTACTGGGACTAGGCAAAGGATGGTGGCCAGTAGCAACGTCAGCTACTGTACGAATATTTCCTCCGTCGAATAACCACAGCGTGACGCTCTAGTTTTTCTTAACCACCTTCTCGAGAGAAGGGGGGGCACCCATTTAGGGCAGTACCATATTTATGGACCAGGCCCTATCAGCTGGTCTTGATCACTCCCTAAGAGCGAGACCCAAGAGCGAACCCTCCTCAGGGGGCCTGCAGGCGTGTTCTCATGTAAGACGACTCTATAATCTCCATCAGGATAGTCTCCTCCTATCTTCCTCGCTCTCCGTGACCGAGAATCCCCTATCCACAGGACTCGACGAGGATAAGGTAAAGGGAGACATCAGTCTTAGTCAGGGCATAACCCTGCTTCCATAACTGAGCTGACCAGGGTCTGGACCCATATTCCCTTCCAGGAGCCTGGTTCCGGAACCACTCCAAAGAAGGAGAAACTACTGGCACTATTTATGCTCATTAGAGGCTACCAACTCCGTCTGTTTTCTCAGCCTTCTTCGAGACAGAACAGAGTTTATTAAAGCATAGAGACATCTGTCCCCTGCCCTAGACGTTGTTTAATCATCCGGGAAGTTATCGATTTCCCCAGGGATACCCTGAGCTAGCCAGTGGCCATTTGAAGACATTGTCTACTGGCTTATGACAAACCAGAGTCCTTTCACAGCGCCAATCGTTATAACCCAGAGACCAACCCATGCTCAGGGCTTGGCCATCCGCCTCAGTCCAGCATAATGACCGCGGTTCCCCCGTCGGTGCGCATCTATTTCCTGCTGCGGACCCGAGATCCTTATCCTTCCCTCAGGGAAGGGGTTATTTGTAAATGCGCCCACAGTAAGGACAAAGACTATCTGTTGCTCTCCTGATAGCATGTTCCTATTATAAAACTGCAAAAGAGTTCTATTAATACTTAATATTAAGTGGAGGAAGCTTCTTTTCAGGAAGATCCGCTGGAGCTATGGTACTCATTATGCTCACTAAGATGACCGTTTGAAGTTGAATTTATCAAATAGGAAGAGCCTGATGGAAGTTTCCCTGCAGGAAGCTCGTACATGAGACATAGCACCTCTGGGGTCAAAACCGTCTGGTACCATACTCCTGGGCAAAATCACATGCTGGTAAAAGGACTCCTTCGAGGAAGTCTATCTGGCTTTGCTGCTCGAGAAGGAACACCAGATTAGACGCTAGCCTCACGTTCAATATTTGGATCCCCATCAACCTCTGGCTGGGCTTTAAACCGTTTTTCAATGGGACAACTCTTGTTCCGACCTGGAGCTTCTTCTAGAAACCAAAACTGCATCCCTCACAGGAAGCAGATCCTGAATCTACAACCATCTGTGGTTGCCAGGGTTGCGGAGTCGGAGGATTTGAGGTTAGAGTCGGAATCTCACTTGCTCTAGGAGTTGGAGTCGGAATTTTTAGCCCGACTCCGACTCCGGAATCCCATTTATAAACAAATCTTCAATTCTGAATTTTCAGTCACAGGTTTGAAAAAAAAATTGTAAATGTGGATTTGTTTTATTTTTGTACATTTCTCTTTTATAGCTATAGCTACTATGTATTTTCCTATTCCATATGATGAGGCCATTGACAAAATGTTGGGTAGAACTTTTGCATCTGGTACATTATGTGAGGGGGGCGTGAGGGGGCAAAATAATAAATTTTGGACCGTTGTTCTGAAATTTGCATAGTATGAGTATTTTTGAAAAAGAAACGCATTTTGCTTTCACAAATTTTTGGATTTAGGCCTTAGTTTCTGAGATAATGAGAAATATCTATAAATATAGCTATGTCCATACAGTAAAACCATTCTAATCCGCACAGCTTGGGGAGAAGGGGGTGACGGATTAGCGGGGATTTTGGATTACCGGGGTACTTACAAATCCGAAAACTTTTTATTCCGCACTAATACGGATTATAGAGAGATTCTTCGTACCTTCTGCGCAGCACCTCGCTCAGATTTTTCGCTCATCACCTCTTTTATCCGAAAAATGAGAAGCGCCTTGCACGGATTACAGAGGTATTTGTAGGAAATCTGTACTTTAACCCCATTAATCCGAAAAATGCTCACTTGTTCAGATAGCATTTCGAACAGTAATGAGATGTTCGGATTAGAGAGGGTACCGGATTATTGAGGTACGGATTAGAGGGGTTTTTACTGTATATGCATTTTGCCTAAGGTTCAAAGAAATAGAACTCAATGAGTTTTCATGCTAGAATAGAAGCAATGACAGTTTTGGAATCCTTGAAACATTCCTAACAACACTATTGAGCAGGATTTTCCATTTTTGCCCTAATTTATTTTATTTCAACGCAGCTTAAAAAAAATTTTTTCCCCTATATTTTAGTTAGATAGTGATTGGACAGAATAGAAAATGGAGAGGCCAGCTCGGTAATTTTGTTAAGAAAAAGGTTTGAATCAAACGGTTTGACTCAAACATTTTGACTGAGTAGAAGGGGTTTTGACGTTTTACTCAAATTTGACAGTTTGATGGAAATCTAGTTTGACTCAAAATTTGTATCAAACGGTTTGATCGTCTAGTGGCATTTTCAGTCAAATCGCCTAGTTTTAACCATAGTCGCGATGGAAGATGGTCAGTGCTGCTCCGAACGTGAATTAATATCTTTGCTCATAGAATTATATAGATCGTGCTCAGAGTTATGGAAGGTGAAATCTAGTGACAATTATAATAGGAACAAAAAGGCTACTGCATTAGCAAGAATTGTGGATGGCCTTAGAATTCTGAAAAGCGATATTAATGTGAATGAAGTGAAAAAGAAAATAAACTTGATCCGTACCAGTTTCAATGGGGAATTCCACTCGCTTGAAAGCAAGAAAAAATCAGGAGCAGGTGCTGACGAAATTGGGCAGCCAACTTTATGGTACTACAATGACCTTTTGTTTATAAAAGATCAAATAGAAATAGCTCCAACTGAAACTTCTGAGGTAAGAGAAAATCTCAATTCCTGGGAAATCCCGTTTTTACCGGACGTCTGTCCGATAAATTGAGACGATTTCCGGAAAATTTAGTGCCAGAAAAACCGTGGTTTGAAGCGCATTGGCAAACCGAATTGAAGCTATTTCTGGAATTGTCAGTCCAAGCAGCATCTTACATGTAAATCTATGCATGAAGTACCAAAAACTTGAGGCAGTATACTTACTGTATTTTGCGAGTGATTGCATCCACGCTATCACACAATTTTCCTTAATAACCTTTTCTGTAAGGGCATAAGCCGCAAAATCTTCAAAGACAGTTACCTCATGTTAGTTCCGTCCTGCAAAGAAAGCTTGTTTCTGCTGTTACGCTAGTATTAGTGCTATCGCCACTTGCGCGATTTTGCGAGTGGTCGCGCCCGCGTGATCGCACTATTTTCCTCAATAACTTTTTCTGTAATTGTGTAAGCCACAAAATCTTTATGGGGGCAGTTACCTCATGTTAGTGCCGTCCTGCACAAGAAAGCTTGTTTCTGCTGCTACGCTAGTATTAGTGCTATCGCCACTTGCGCGATTTGGCGAGTGGTCGCACCCGCGTGTTTCTGCTGCTATGATGGTTAGCGTTATTGCGACTTGCGAAATTCATCACATTCACATTAAATTTTGAAGTATCTGCACAGCGTCACTTCTGGGAAAATCTTTTGAAAGTCCAGAACTTTTGCCAGACTTTTTCTGGGAAATACCTAAGTTTTCCGGTATGCCAGACTTTTTCTGGGAAATACCTAAGTTTTCCGGTATTCCAGCTTGGTTTCAGTTTCCCGGAACGTTAAGGGAAAACCCCAAAAAAGTAAACATAGTCCGGGAAAACGAGAAGTCCGGGAAACTGGGTTCCGGGAAAACGGGGTTCCACTGTATACACTAGTGATGGTCCGAAGAACTATTTTCTATTATTTCAATTTTCATATTTATTGCTCTTTGTGACATATTTATTGAAAAAAAGTTGGTAATATGAAGTTTGAACTTCACGTATTTCTATGTTATTGTAATTTCATACAAAATAATCTTCACGTGACGTAAACTGTGTATAAAATAATTATTGGCATTCAAAATTAAAGACATACCGGTAGTTATAAGTATAACATAAAGATATAATAAGGCACCCTGTTGTATCACAACTTGTGTGCCCCCCAACAATATTTGACAACCATACACTGCAAATGCGTACCTAGTCACATACACAACTGCAGAGCTGCACTAATTAATATATTATAATATAATACATTTGTATGTATAATATCTGTACTTTCCAACCACTGTATTTTTATATATTCTTGTTGGTTATTGAGGTACCTTTTTTATGGAAATAAAATAATATTTTTCTTTGAAATGTATTTTTCAACGAGTAGCAAAAAACTTGAAAAAATTGGGTACTTCAATAGTAAATAGTGCCTTAACATAAAAAGAACATAAAAAGAACATAAAAATGGGAAAGGCTTCACTTTTGCCATTACTTGTCAAGGCACTTGTTTTGCCAGGGAATCGAGCCACACGTGTTGAAAAATTCACAAAAGTCATCTCTCACTTTTGTTGCGTGCAATGTTGGTTGGATTTCTTCAGCTTTTTGAGCTGGGTCATCAGTGGAGCGTCTTGTCTCCATAAAGCAGGTTCTATAGCACCCGTAGAACAATCTTCACGATCAAAATCACTGGATTGCAAATAGTTGTCTTTCTCAGGCACAAATAAATGTGCAAATGGTAGCATGCCAAAGTAATTTGTCGAGCCTTCATTAGTTCAAATTTAATTTTATTTTGGAACACTTTAAACCTAGAGGTTAGATTCCCAAACACGTTTTTGATGACCCTCCTTGCACGGGATAATCTATAATTGAAAATCCTTCTCTCATCTGTCAAGATGGCTCGGCTGTATGGCTTCATGAAATTGGGGAGTAGCTGAAATGCTTCGTCAGCAACAAATACAAATGGAAACTTCATGTTCGTACCTTGTAGCTCGCGGGAATCTGGGATGCTCAGTTTCTTCTGTGATAACTTTTGCCAAAACACTGTGTTCTTCATAACTCCGCCATCCGAAACTCTCTCATTTGCACCGATATCCACCATCCTATATTGGTAATTCGCATCAACAATGGCCATCAGAACAATACTGAATGTCCCTTTATAATTGAAATAATACGATCCAGAATGAGCAGGTTTTCTTATGGTCACATGTTTGCCATCGACGCTCCCGATGCAGTTAGGGAAAGTCCAACGATCTTCAAAATCCTGCGCGACAGAGCACCATTCGTCTTCAGTTTCTATAAGCTGAAAAAACACCAAGAAAAATATATAAGTAAATGCAAAATACCTAACCATAAATAAAATAATCCAACTTAATTTTTTTTCTCAACAGACAGCGATTGGAGAAACGGATGATACGGAGTCAGAATCGTGGCAGGATTTATCAAGCAATTTACCTACACCCAACACCCCTCCTACGCGCCTAAAAAAGAAGCAAAAAACATAATCCTTCTTCGCAGCTACTGGGGTTGGCATCGAAGTACTTCAATGAAGGAGATACCCCCGGTGTCGCAACGGGAAAAGCATGGGGGCACAAGCTGGATCGTCTGCCGCCTGATCAGCGCACCTTCGTCGAAATAATTGTGAACGATGCTTTTTTTGAGGCGGAGATGGGCACCCTCACAGTAGAGAGGGTGCGCCAATATGCCGCAGGACTTCCCCCAGTGCCCCCAGTGCAAGTGCAGGCTGTGCAGCGATACACCTCAACCCCTTCCCCAGTGCAAGTGCAGGCTGTGCAGCGATACACCTCAACCCCTTCCCCAGTGCAAATTCCCATGTTCCCCCAACCCTCTCCTACAGCTACAGTGCAAATTCCTAAATTTTCCCCAGCCCCTTCTACAGTACAAGATCATAACTACACCTGGTCGCCATGCCCTGCCTTCACCATCCGACACCCTCCCAATCATCATCAGTAGCAATACATCCAGCTCATTTGAAAAAACTAAAATGTAAAATAAAAACATACCTGTATATTGTATATTAATTCCTCATTTATTGCTGAACAGGTTTCCATAATAATTCCTTGCAAAGTTTGAGGCGCAATGGCACAGGTGAATTTGAGGTCCTCCAAATCCATGCGAGAGGCTAGGTACCTCAATGTTATAGAGTGCCTTTGCTCTGCAGGAATAGCCTGTCGCATGTTGGTGTCCTTCTTGGCTATTGAGGGGCGTAGCAGTTCCAGCAAGAAGTCAAAACTTTTTTTATCCATTCTAAGGAAATTTTTATAATCCTCGGGTTCGGTAGCACAAAGACATGTTAATAAATGTTCAAGTGTGAAACTATCCCGTAGGAGGTACCATTGTTTGGACCAACGTTTTTTGCGTTTATTTTCTTTCTTTATTTGCTCTAGGGCAAGCAAAAAAACTGTGAGAACAGCAAAATCTTTCATCGAAGGCATCTGGACACAGTCACACCACACGACCGTCACCGAAGTAAACTAGGCAGAGACTGATTTTGATGGAAATGTTTGATCAGTGTAGCTACACGTTTGACGTTTCAGTCAAACCGCTTAATCAAAAATTTGACCGTGTAGGGGCCGCTTAAGGAGGACTCCTATCTGGACTAAGAAAAGAATCAGTTCTACTAAGGCTTCAAGGGACATCTTAAGTAAGGTCCAGTGTAAGACACACTGGATCAAGGAAACTCAGAACTGGGAGAGTTTTCCTACAGTTTCGAATCCATCCTTGGGCCGCTGTGGCTACGCTGATCTAATTGCTGGACCAAGTCAAGGACTTTGGCTTTGACTGTCTTGGGCATACTATTATTTATCTAAGGGTAAAATCTTGCCCAGACTAAAACCCCAGGTTCTGGAAGGCAGACTAATTTGGAAGACCATGTTATTTAACAGGGACCAGTCAGCCATTGAACGCTGGTACATCGTCCTGCTAACCACAGTAGCAGGGGCAAGGCTCAGCCCAGGGAAAAACGACAACTGATTCTTGTCTTCAACTGAATGTTTCCTTCCGGAGATGAGGGTCACCAGCTCACACATAACTCGTGTTGAGTTTCCGAAAGTTCGGAGAATTCTGGATATAACTCTCGAATGAGCAAGAACAAAAACTATCCGCCTAGCAATCTTATCTAAGAACTCAAGAGACTGAGCCGCAGTCTCTTCCGCTGTCCCTCTAGCGGCCCAAACATATATCATATCTGCTCTAGCCTGCAGTGGAAGTCGCGATTCCTGATACAAGGCAAGAGATGTTTCCTTACAGGATTCTGATAGGTCTGAACCTCCTCTGTAGGGGTAGGGAATATTAACTTTCAACCCTCAGTAAATCTGTAAAGGTCTTCTTGACCAACAGATTTTGGACGTAAGTCACAAAACCAAGAAGTGGTCACTCTTGTACTCCCATAGTGGAGGAGTGCACCTCCAGGTTTTTTTTTTTGACTAAGCTAGATTTGTGAGGTATTGCTCTTTTGTAAGTATATGAGCAGACTCCCCAGTAGTTCTTTGTACACTGTCTTAGTATGTCTGTGTAGACTGTTGTATACACTCAAGACAATTTATACTAACATGATACTTGTGCAAGCTTAGTCTGAAAACTTCTGTCAAAATCTGATAACTCTGTTCCTGCTGCCTGCGCAGGAGCTAGAATTACTACATCCCAGATTTTTTTTTTAAACCTGCCGGCTTTCCAGCGTCCGGGCGCCATCTTGGAATCGTCCTAGATCGAGAATCTGGCCGATTGCAGCCTTCCAACTATTGAAAAGCAATCCAATAGTTAGAAAAACGTTCTTGGCGGATTACATAAGCACTAAAGCTTACCAACCAAGAAGGTATCTATATACAAGCTTGCCAGCCTTGCGAGGGCGCATAGCCTAATCAAGCAAGTATAACGTATAAGCTTGGCGGATAGTTAGGGCACTAAGGCCTACCAACCAAATGTGTAGGGCGAAAGTGTGTGTGTACTTGGCGGACTTGTTAGGGAATTAAGGCCTACCAACCAAGTTAGGATATACATCCATGAATGGCGGCCTTTCATAAGCGCCCAGCCTAGTCCAGTTGGACTTGAGCACGGCGTTTGACAGGGTTAACTACAGGGGTCTATTATACAAGCTGGAGTTTATTGGTGTGGGTGGTAGGATTTGGTCAATCATTCGTGATTTTGTTTTTGAGCGGACGCAGAGTGTGTCTGTTGACGGCGTTTTGAGCGCCTCAGTGGCAGTGGTGTCTGGCGTCCCTCAGGGTAGTGTGCTTGGCCCGCTGTTGCTTGTTCTCTATACTAGTGACATGTTCTCTTTGCTTGAAAACACGATCAACTATGCCAACGATTCCACTTTGATAGCATAAATACCTGCTCCTCGCCTGTGTAATGCTGTCGCTCAGTCTCTGATTAGGGAATTGTTACGCATTAGTGCATGGTGCTCGGCCTGGAGTATGAAGCCGAATGCCAGTAAGACCAAGTCAATGATTATTCGTTGGTCTCGAACACTTGTACCTCAGCATCCCCAACTGGAGATTGATGACACTTTGCTTCAGGAGTCTAGCTCCTTGGAGATTATTGGTGTTGTCTTTGATGAGAAGCTTACTTTTGAGCCGCATATTAGGAGGTTGGTGACACGTGCTTCCACTAACATTGGGCTCCTGCGTAAGGTGAACTCTGTGTTTGGTGACAGGTTGTCTGCAGATGTTTTTATGCTTTTTTTAATGCTTGTGTTAGAGTATTGCTCACCAGTCTGGGCTTCAGCTGCTGACACTCACTTGCATCTGTTGGACAGACTTGTTAGTTCACACAGAAAGCTGTGCGCTGATAATGATCTGGTGAACCTGTCCCACAGGAGAAGAGTAGCCAAGCTAAGTAAAGTAAGTATGTTTTATAAGGTGTACAATGATGAGAGGCATTGGTTGCATTCTTCTCTCCCTGCCCTCAAGGTATTTGGGAGAGAGACTCATGCAGCATGCGGAGCGCACTCTTTCACTTAAAACGCTGTTGTAAGTTGATCTAATCAGTTCTGTCAGTACTTCGTGCCCTGGTCTTGTAAGGTTTGGAATTTGTTGCCGGCATCAGCATTTGGTCGTATTGGCCTGCAGGCATTTAAGTCAGCTGTTAGCTAAAGGATTTTTGATGGATTTCCTTTAGCAGCGTTTTGGGCTTCCTAGCGTTGCAAGATGCTTCACTTGTATTGTAGTTATTACCTGTCTGTGGGAGCTCAAATGTGAAGTTTTAATAATAATTATATATGGTTGGCGGAATTGTTAGAGCCCTGCAGCCTACCGACCAAGACTTAAAGCAACAATATATTTGGTGGAATTCTTGGGGCACAAGTGTATCGTGGTGCTAGATGGAATTAGGGTAGAGACGTTAGTCTCCGATCACCGGCTTAGTCTCAAATCGTTTTTACATCCCTCCATTAAAAAATTGCTGCAACACAAACCATTGATGCTAGAAAGATCAGCTAGGGCTCAAATTGTAGCCAAAGAAATGCTTAATATGTCCTGCACGTCGCAAATTTTACTTCCCCAAACTCAAAGTTTAGGAATTTTTTAAATGAGAAAATTGCAAGAAAATGTGCCTATTTTTTGGTATTATGAAAACTACCACTTTCAGAAAATAATTTTTTTGAGGGGTTTGCTTGCATTGAAGTTGCAATATCAGTGTTTGACATCTTAGTGCACATACTGGACTAGCTTCTGGTAATTTTTTCATGAGTCCACCTAGCATTCCCTACGCGGGGGGGGGACGAAAAACGTGCATGTCGTTAGTCTCCAATCAAAATTCAAATTTCTTTTTGAACCACGGTTATCTTAAGTTCATTGTAGTAAGCTGGCGCACCTTTTAGCACTTGGTTTTATATTCTAACATTTGTACTTTTTTGTTTCAGGATGGCGTTAGTCTCCGATCACCATAACGGCCACTCTGGGTGATCGGTCGACCACAGAAACCGCAGTGATCGACCGATCGGACAGTGCGGTACAGTAAAACCCCTCTAATCCACACCTCAATAATCCGAAACCCTCCCTAATCCGAACATCTCATTATAGTTTGAAATGCTATCTGAACAAGTGAGCATTTTTCGGATTAATTTGGTAAAGTACGGAGTTCCTACAAATACCTCTGTAATCCGCGCAAGGCACTTCTCATTTTTGGTAAAAGAGGTACTGAGCAAAAAATCTGCGCAAGGTGCTGCGCAGAAGGTACAAACAATCTCTTTATAATCTGTATTAGTGCAAAATAAAGGTCTTTTCGGATTTGTAAGCATCCCGGTAATCCATCACCCCCTTCCCCCCGTGCTGTGCAAATTAGAGGGGTTTTACTGTATATTGATCGACCACAGTGGTCGACCAGAAAACTGCAATGATTGACTGGTCAGACATTGCGGTATATTGATCGACCACAGTGGTCAACCAGATAACCGCAATGATTGACTGGTGGGACATTGCGGTACATCGATCGACCAGATAACCGCAATGATCTACTGGTTGGACATTGCGGTATATTGATCGACGACAGTGGACGACCAGATAACCGCAATGATCGACTGGTCGGACATTGCGGTATATTGATCGACCACGGTGGTCAAACATAACCACAATGATCGACTGGAAGGTGTAGGTATAAGATATCAGCTACATGTGCGTGTTGTGTATCATATATTGCGTCAGTACCTAAGCGTGGCACGCTTTGTAATCTTTCCCTTAGAATATCCAGTTGCGGCAGTGTGACCCCACAAGGCACCCAGAAGGTAGAGCGGTAACAGGACTCTGTGGGCTTCATAAAGAGGTCAATCCCCCTCACAACGGCACAGGTGCCACTGTAGTTATTGGGGGAGATCCTTCGCCACGGTTTTGCCGCCTAATGTTGCTGTGAACAGGTCGGCAATCAACCGGGCTAGGCCACAGAAGTGACCGGGGACCCATCGAGTCAAAGGTGAAGTAGAGCGAGGCAGTTATGTTAGAGGTTAGGAGTTGAAGTTGATGAGAGAGTCAGTACAGGGCAAGGTTAGGTGAGACCAGAATCGGTTGGGAGTAAAGGGTGCCTTGTGTGGCCATAGCGTGCGGTGCAGCAGTAGCAGCTGTACTGGTTTTTTCGGTTGCATAGTGCGCTCTACCCGCCCCTGACCTCCAAAAGCGCACAACCCGACCACGACCCCATAGCATTTGGTCTGTCTGCAGGTTGTTTATCGTATAGCTATTGTGTCAGTATGCACGGCGCATGAGGTACCAGCTGTCTTTGCATTTTGTGTATCGTATATCGTGTCAGTATTAGTTATAAACTTGTTTAACCTCCGTAGCCGCAACTCAGGCATTCCAACAGAGATGAGTGTGTAGTATTTAAATACCACATAATTTGTTGTGTGGCCTACATGCGCTACTACGGGCAGGAAACAAGGCGCAAAGCATAGTAGGAGACACTCAGTGGTCGGCCTCTTTTACGGTCTTTCACACGAGAGAGGTGAGGAAAGTCCCACGGAGTAGGTGCGCCCACCTCCCGGAACTGAAATGGAAATTAAGAACCTACCCAAGTTTACAAATAGATTGAGTGTTTCCAATGAAGCGAAGGCAGAGTACCTATGTCGGTAGCACTTAGACTCGCATACCCGAGGCTTCTCCATGACAGGAGGACAGGTCAGAGTCGTCACACTCATATAAGACAGATAAGTACTCTTTCAGATTTTTCAAAATTTGGCTAATTTTCCATTATTTGTGAGGTATCTCATCAGTTTTCATGCCAAAATCTGAGCTGAGTTCGCTTTTAGGCGTTTCTGTGAGGTTTAGACGAAGTCTCAGATTTTTTTTATCTGGTCATGCCTTCTTGTACCCTTATTCCTCCTTGCAGCCTATATTAGGCCGGCCGGCACTCTCCAGCGTCACTTGACTTTGTGAGACGAGCGACCCAATACTATCAAGCCTCCAAAAAAGAAGGGATTTGGGTTGTACCGAAAACTCCAGAAATACTCTGCCTTCGCTTCACCACTGCAAAAGTGTTCATTGGAACATTCAGTCTATTTGCAGTGGCTTGCTCCGGCAGAGTACCTCTGTCAGTTCAGGCAGCGGCAGCGGTGAAGGGAGGGTTTTTTGGGGCTCTCCTGCATGGAGGTGCTAGGCCGTAACTAAGGTAGTAGGCTCTCTAAATTTATCGGTCTGATACCTGAGCACTCTGCAATCTACCCTCTGTAATGCCGGGTTTCTATAACCGAGATAACTGCCGCAAAGGTAGATTGCCTTTTAGCGTCTTGCTTTTCGGTGGTTTTATTTCCCTGATGACCAGCTCAGGCCGCCCAAAACTGCTTATCATACCGCTAGGACTGCTCTCGCCCAGCTTGTTTTGGTTGTTTCAGATCATTTCCATTTAACCAAGGGAGCTCTGCGATAACCGGAGTTCTACCTTGCACCGGTGATCATAATTTTTTTTTTTTTTCGCTCAAGCAAAGCACATGAGGACCTGCTCAGATATCGTAGCCAGCACTGGGCTTGCACCATCCCAGCTTCTGGTCCTTTCTAAAGGTCAATGGTAGGACTTATATTTTTTTCTAAGTTTCTTACTAAGAGGGAATAAGAACAGGGTATGTAACTGTGGTAAACCTCTTGCTCCAGCACACGAGACAATGAGTTGTGGTCTTAAGGTAAGGTAAAAAACTTTTCCAATTCTTTCCAATTTTTTTATAATTATGAGCAAGACCCCTCAGGGTCTGCTACGTTATAGTAGCCGGCGCTGGACTTGCACCAAGGCCAGTTCTGGGGCTTCCCCAGGTATAAAACGCTGGGGCTCTAAACTTATTCCTAAGTCCCTTACTGCGAGGTGATAAGAGCAGGGTATATACCGTACCTCGACCTGCCATCTCTCTCAAATGCACGAGGGCGCGAGATGTGTCAGGCAACAGAAAAAACTTTCAAGTTTTTGTTTATACGAGCCAACCCCCAATTTACGTTTCGGGGTGTTGTTCTTGCACCAAAATTTGTACAGGGACTTAACACCTGCGAATAGGGTTAGTCAACAGACTTATCCCTCTTAACTGTTAGCTACCAGCTCTTGTTCCGAGATGCCGGTGGAGCTTTCTGGCGAAAAAAGATGTCCTGCGTTGTCCAGGCCTCAGCCCCTAGTCGTTCCGATCCGACCAGAAACCAGATTAGGATATACGTATGGGGGCTGTCAGTTGTTACAAGGGACTACTTAAAAACCGTCCACGGTCTTGACTTATACAAACCCTGACCATTTTCGGCCCTAGTGGTATCTGAACGTCTGAAATCGCGGTTGGCGTAGTCTGGGTATACCAATGCCTCTGCTGGTTGTGTTGGCCTCTCAAGACGGTTGTGTGCCCTATTACTAGCAACTTAGGGTATGTTGTATGCTAAGTTTTTAGACCGAAACTTCGTTGTTTGGGCTCCCTCGTGTTTGGTGGGGCCCGGTTTGGCGGGTTTGCCATTCACAGAAAAACTTTGTGTAAGGAGTTATGGCTGTTCCATGGGGTGTCTTAGGATTTATTCCAATCGAAATCCAGTGACCACTTGTACTCTCGCAACTATAAGCTTGCGACGTCGTTCTTTTGGGACAAAAAGAGGGGCCCTGTTGCTGCGGTCATTCAGGCCGACTGCCCCTTATGTATCTTTAGGGTTTCAGCGGATCCTTTTCGTTGATGTAGTGATCGCAAAAAGGAAGAGCTCGAAGCGTATCCTCTCAACGCTCTCTTTTCAGTTTTACAGTGCTATGTTGTTGGTTTATGATGAAAACGCTTGCCCCAGGGATCAAATTTCAACGGCCTTGGCGCTGAGCACCTTCTCTAGAGACTGTCGGCTGGAGCTAGTGCTGCCTCTGTGGGCTGCGGTCCGTGTTTAGACTTCGATGTGTGTTTGTTTTAGATTAGGGAGGTTAACGCTGCCTGCGTGAATAACTGCTTCGAGTCTATGCCCGTCGTCACTATGCCGGGCCTGCATAGCTAGTCTCCAGCAGTTCAGGGAGCATTTCTTCTTCTGGGCAAACTATTATAGTTTCCCTGCCTTGTTCGAGTCCGCCCCTCCGTTCTCCATTTGGCTGTTGTCAGACGGCCTCGCTTTTACCCAAGCACACGTCCAAAGTGCCTCCCAGGGCAAAGGGCCCTGAGAGTGCCGTTGTCAGGATAAAGGGGGGGAGGGGGGGCCCGTAGCGGAGGTGAAAAACGACATTAATATGTCCGATTTTACCCTCTTGCCTCTGTGTCTGAGGAAAAAACCTGTTTGGACCGGTTCCAAAGCGCCGTTCGCCAATAGCCCTCTATAACCGTAGTTAGAGAGGCGGAACTAAAACTGGAGGCTAACTTGGTTTTCTCCGGTAGTTCTTTCTCGCGAAACTATTTTGCGAAAAAGCCTCGGCTTTTTGCCTTGTTGGCGTCAGTTGAGAACTTTGTGTGTGTAAGCCCTTATCATGCGAGAAAAAGTCCTGGTTCTGACTCCCGCTTAAGTCGCGGAGAAAGACCTCTCCACGTCTTATTAAGACCGGTTCGTTGTTTCAGGAGGTACTGGCGGCCGAGACTCGGTCTCGGACGTAGGTTTGCTTGTGCGTCAGAGCCCTTATGGCTTCTGCGGAACGAAACTATTACTCACTAGTCGAAGTTGATTTACGTTGCCTTGATCTCTTTGGCCGGACCAAACGTGGCCGCTAACGAGAAGGCGAAAAAGATTATGTCTTGCGGCTTCCTCCGAAGCCAGAAAAGGGTAATACCCGATCGTAGTGAAAAACCTTCTGTGTAAGAGGTGCACCGATCCGTGTAAGGTTGTATAGTCTCTTGTCCTCAATTGTTCCCGAGAAATTCGCGTCTTTTAAGCTGAATTTCTTCTATGGAAGAGGAGGGCGCAACGAGCTGTAGTACGGAGGGGCGTTTTCTGCCTGTCTGGCTACAAGCCCGACGTGACGCTGTTTCAGCTCGGAGATTCTCCCTCTTCCGAACTACGGACGATCTTAGAGGAGGTTCTCCAATGTAGTTTCTCTGGGACCGATTCGCCGACCGGTGACGTAATTCCGGTGGTAGTAGTAAGAGTATTACTAGCGCTTCATCTAGATTACCAGCCGAAGCCTGGAAGGTGGTCAGCTTTGTGTTTCGGTCCACGAGCCGAGTATGTCCAAAAAATTTTCTAGGCCTCTCGGGAACACCTTTTTTTGTGGGTTAAGAGTCAGAACTGAAGTCATCCTTCCTTGACTACGAAATTTCCCACGATTTTACTACGAGCATATTTGGTCTCGTTGTGTTCTCGGTACCCTTGTAGTTACCTCAAGAAAATGTAGGTCTGCACCTCTGCCGTGCCCTATGGATTTACCTTGTGTGTCAAGGGTTAGGACTTTGGACCCTTTTAAAGTTGGCTGGTGGCGTTGATCGTAGTGTGGGCACACGAGGTAGATAATCTGATTTATCAACCCGTCATAGGACTTAACCGTGTTGAAAGGTCGATCAGGTGTCTGTAACGGCCTGTAAACTTCGTTGAACTATAATTGAACGAGACTGATAAGGAGCCGAATGAAACTTCTTATCTCAGCACTGACGCCGTTTGTCTGATCCCTCGCAATTTGGCGGTCCTTAGACCGCCCAGCCAGCTAAAAAGGCTCAAATTGCTTGCGTGGGTCCGAAAACGATCCATTCCGCTCATTTTCCTCTATATAGAGGGGAGCTCGGCATCCCGGCCAAAAAAAACCGACAACTTTTACCGCAATGTACTGGAGTTGTTGGACGCATCCTGGTCCGCGGCTCTTACCGCGCCAGGTAGCCGAATAGTTTGCTCAGACCGTTTCGAGTTGAGAAAATCTAGAGCCGGGGTTTATCACATATTAGTCCCCGTCTCGTGGTCTCTACGTTATGCAACGATGGTCAGGCTATTAGTAGCCAAAACGCTTTGTCCCTTGCCTCTTGGAGGAGTGGGTCCTCACGTTCAAAGAGGCTGTAGCCGGTCCGTATTGTACCTGGGCTCTCTGCTAGCCCGACAGGACCCGCTTTTCCGTGGGAGAAGCGAGGCGTATTCAGCGCTGCCTTAGTGTCTATCGAAGAAAAGTCTCTCTCTCCCAATGGAGGACTCTAGGTGCGCCCGGGGCTTCTCCTGTTGAGACTGTTATTGCCTTTGCATTTAGCTGTTAACTCGATCTCTCCATTGCCACGGATACCAGCGGAACCGGTTTCCCCCATCTCGGCCACGCTCATTAGCTTAGGGGCTTCGGCTGCGAAATACCGTCCATGATGGCTAGAACCGCTATAGTGCACCTCCTGAGAGTACCTAGGGCGCAGTAGACAAAGTTATACCAAGGCCACGCTAGGCAAAGGCTCCCCGGAAGGCTTCTGGGGTACATTTGGGACAGAGCCCCTGACCAAAACATCCTCCCGCCATCGTTTGTCCATATCGGGGCTAAGGTCGGTAACCGACCTTTGTTTCACCGAAACGAAGGGAACTTGCCCAAGGCCTTGGTCCTCCCTGATTGCGTCCTCCCAGGGATGGATATATATAAATATGTACCCTTATGAATAAGGCTCATGTACCCTTATGAATAAGGGTACATATTTATATATATATATATATTTTTTAATTTACGTGCACTTTTTGGAAATTCTGCAACATAGCAGGTCATCACCAGTGTATGTAGTATTGTCTCACCAAATTTGGTGATTCTAACTTCAATAATATCCGAGAAATAAAAAATTTCAAAATTTCGAAATTTTTGAAAAAATCAATTTTTTTCAAAATTTTTTT
>LQNS02277274.1:4080038-4091460 GCA_001587735.2 Parhyale hawaiensis | reverse complement strand
TTTTTTCTATTCTTTTTTTTCTCCACCCGCTGGGCTGGTTGCGTGGGGGTTTGTTAACCTCATGGAGTTTCTCCGTTCCTGCGTCGCCAGTCTGGTGTGATTTAATAATAATAATAATAATAGCATTGTTTGCGTATGTTTGGCAAACATACGCAAGCATTGTTTGCGTATGTTTGCGTATATTGCGTAAGTTTGCGTATATTGCGTAACTTTCCTTTTACGCTTTACTCAAATTTTGACCTTTTTAAGGTCCCTACACCTAGACACCGGTTGGTTNTAAAGTGGGTGAGAGCCACCCGCCCACGGGGGCAAGAGGCTAGTGGAAGTTGAACTTCCATCCGGCGTCTAAACAAAGCACTTTCGCCTCAACTAACGTTTCGTTAGCTCAAGGCGAATTATTTACTCTCAGTTAACGACATTCAACTTCCGTAGATGAACAACAAAGCACAAACGAAGCGAAGATTTTTCATGGGGTAGTAGACACCACAATTTTTTCAAGCCTACTGTCTTCTTTTAATGGAGCAATTTTTGCTTCAAAAACTCCGATAGACACAATAAGCGGCGGGGTATTTAATTAAATTTAGTTATATTTTGCTCTTTGCAAATACTGTACACGGTAAGCTAATTTTTTGCAAGTCATCTAAGGCGGGGAACGAGTGTGCGGCTTAGATGAATTAAAAGAGAAAGCACACTTATCTCACATCACAATTTGAGTTGGCTGTTGTAGCATCACCTTCAGAAGCATATTAGCAAAAAATTATATTAAATGAACACGGGTCTTCACAAATTGCTCGCTGTCATTTTTGACAGCGCGGGTACCTAGTTCTTTATAGAAAGCCGCATCTTTCATTTTCTGCTATGAATAACGTTCTAGTGATCATTTCTAACTCATCCAAATACACTACAGTCGCCTCACCGACACCAAACTTGGGTACGTGAGGCGAGCTCTACGCCAGCAGGTTTGCACCACACTCAAATTTGTCAATAGGTTAAGAGCGTCTCAGTATAATAAAACTGAAATTAGGGAACAATTTCTTGATGTATCACCATAATAAAATTTTACGATACAGTATTCCCTAACCAGCGCATTAGCATGCAGAAAGGTAGTGACTACAGCATTTGAAACGTGGAAGAGAAAGCATCGTATAGCAACACAATAGCACCTTAGCCCAGGTGTCGCGGTTGTCCGACGTCAGGTAGCCGAGAGGGTGAGACGGCCGGGGGCAGGAGTCCGCTGCAATGTGGTTCATGCACGCCAGCAGGTGCGATGGCGGGTAGATGTTACCTGAGAACACAGTGACAGATTTGTGAGTGACTGCGGGTGTTATTTTTGCACTAAACATTGGAAAAGTCCATCAGTTAAATGATGCCCACATATGCTTTTCAGCATTTCTAAGATGAAACGAGCTTTCGATTGCAGCAGAAATCTCCTGAAAATGATTCTGCTGATGTTGAAAGCTTCATGTAATGCTACATGATCGTAAGGAAAATAAAATATTTCAGATGGCTTGTTCATCTTGGCAACAATTAATGATGCATTGTTCGCCGTCATAAGTATCCGTACGACTCTCAGAGCGTTGCTACTGTCATGTGATCAACAAAATACCAACACCAGCATTTCAACAACTTCGAACACAGATCTCGGTAATGTACCGTATGGCATACCCACCGACTGGGGACTATAAGACAGAGTGAACCGAACAATTTGGCTCCTCACAGTCTCCGATGTAAATGGATGGGCCTCAGTCGCAGCTCCAGTGTTTCGCTCAAAGACCTTGAGGTCACAGAGAAAGAAATGTAACCTACATTGTTGAGGAGGAAGTTCACCAAGTTATTTTGGGCACACAACCGACAGGCGGAGCCAATGACTTGGCCCCGCAAATGAAGGCGACTGGCAGCAGCCGAAACTCGGACAGAACATTACTCCAACAAAGCCAGCAAGAAAGCATAGGGGCATCTACTGACTAACTCATACACAAACACAGCAATTACCTTGTGCAGGAGCCCAGCCCGACTCGAAGCACTTTAGACCAGGTGCGTAATATGCGGTTCAAATGTAAGCTTCTCTCCGTGCATCCACGGAAATTATTGTATTGTCGGTTTTCCCGCCGTATTAGATACAAAGACTATATAACAGCGATCCACTTTTGTATGATATAGTTTAGAAGTTTAGTCGAACTCAAATGAGTTCTATTAGAACAATCTTGGCCAGGTGCACCATGTCTGGAAAGAAATAAGGCGCGAGCATCTCCAACTCCACGCGGCTCGGTCGAACGAAATCGCTCAGCCGTGCGCCACAGAGGAGACGAAAATCGAAAAAAGAAGACAGAAGAAAGCGAACACTCGTGCAGGGGGTCGTTTCCGTGGCTTCCCGCACGGGAGCAGATAGGAGTCCCATGGGATGGGTCGCTTACCCCCATTCGGCGGCCCACTTCGCGCAACGGAAGAGGAAATATAGAGAACGTACTTAACTCTACAAAACTAACCTCAACAGGAACTGCGGCCAGATGCTACATCCCCTGTGGAGAAGGCACTCGGGACCCTTGGGTGCGTGATGCCCAAACATATTGTGGCAGGGAAAGGGCCCGCCACAATAAGCCCCCTGACGGCGGGCCCACTACTAAAACAACCAAATTATGGTAAAGAAGAATTTCAAAAAGGCTACAAAGGAAAGGACAATCACCTGCACTAAGGCAGGTGAGTGCATAGGTAGAGCAATACCTTTATGATCTCACTCAGGTTTGTGTATATATATTGATTATAACTGAATATCCAGTGAAGTACACTATGTGCACCTGTCATACAGCAATCATTGTAATTTTTCTTTACAGGAATACCATGTACCATCTTCTGCAATTGTCAAGGATCTGATGGATGTTGCAATGTGAATACAGTCAGTGCAGAGGCTTGCGATGATGAATAATTATGAATGAACATTTATCTGTGTATACCAGTTTGCAAACTTACACAATATATATATAGGTGAATGAACAGATTTGCATTGATACTTAGGGTGTATTTCACATTTTATTTGCATAATTATCTTTTATCTTTCAAATGATTGCAATTGATTACAGTATTCATGCACTAAAGTGATGGCTTTGAGTAAAATAAAGAAATGCAGATGAACATTTACAGCATTGTTGCCCCTTAAAGTGCAATTATACTGCAAAATGCTTGAATATTACAAAGCTGAGCACTGTTCCCATTGAGCATATGCATTGTTTGTTTCTGTTTATTACTAATAGATATACCAGGAATACATTAGAAATGATATTGTGGTGATAAAAGACTTATATTCAGCACATTTTAAGGTACAGAACATCATATCCAGCTAAAATCGGGTCTGTGGCGGCCAGCTTGGATTTCACAAATTGCCCAAGGGTGAGACATCTACACCCACCTGGGAACATTTACCCAGACCCCATAGACAAATAATCAGCAGAGAAAAAAACTATATCACAGAATGCGAGGTTACCCCATTCCGGCCTCAGACTAGTAGCATATATTTCTCAACCCGAAAAGAGAAGGACCCCTCACAGTTGTAATTTGGCAGCAAGGTGGAAGCGGCTGCTCCCAATTCCTCGGCAGTTACTTTGTTGTGCAGGACTTTGAACTCGAAGGAGGTCTAACGAATGTTATGCCCTGGACTCTCAGATAAGGACTCGTTAGCGGGCTCTGGGAGGTCCGTAATAAAAGAAATCATCAGAAGGTTGAGGGCGATGATATATCGAAATTCAAAAGGTCGATAATGTTGACGGTATTCTTACCGTCAACATAGTCTAGGAGCCCGGTACCCTGAGAAGAGTGGGCGGATCTTCGAGCACTCAACTAGAGGAATGTGGGGCACCGACACTCTTCACGATCCTCCCGAGGGCGGCTTTCAGAGTTTTCAGGCAGGAAGCAAGGCCTGTGGGAGGCTCCGCGTAGCTCAACATGGGGAGTCAATGATCAGGGGGTGCCGGGAGCGTGGTTGGTAATCGGCGGGTACGTTCTCTGAGGGAGAAGCACGGGTGTTATACGAAAGGAGAAATTCGTACGCTGATGAGAAGTGATGTTCTCCGTTATGATCTCCAAGGCCAGCGTGAGACGGGTGAGCGTCCTGGTCTCGCAGGTAAAGGGTATTGAGGCAAAATACTTATACGAGCTGCGCGAGGTGCCATTACATCGAGAGGTCGACTGCTAGTGGTCGGCGTCTCGGATGTCTATGGGGGAAATAGGTAGGTTGTCTTGTTAGTCTCCGACAGCTTTTATGATGCCGGCGGACGCTTCCGTGCATTCACCGGGTTACACGTGTCCAGTGACGTCATGCCTGTCAGGCGACTTGGGCAGCTGGAGCGCAGTCGACAACAGTCTGATTTCGAACGGCGCAGCGAGAGGTTGGTGGCGCTTCCTCTGTGCGATCTTGTATAGCCTAGCGTGCGCGGACATTAATCCAAACAGTCTGCCAAAGGAGAGCGAAACCTTCTCCGTGTAGGAAATTAGCACCTGGGTATGTCTGGGGCAACCGAATCGCTCTCTGAGTCTGGGTAGGGATAGTCTCGAACAAGACTAAGGAACTGATGGTCGTGCCCGTTTGCGCTCCGAAGGAGCGGAAGAGTGCTTGGTTTTGAGTTTCTTAGGGGAAGGACGGAATATCCGCTCGGTTCCGTGGCTAAATTCCGCTGATAGGTACTGGATAGTGAGGGTTTGAACAGAGAATCCTCGAATGGAGCAGGGACCCGCTTTGGGGGACCTTGATTTCTTCGAGGTCGTAGGGGGACGAGTCGGGTCTCCGGAAACAGAGTGACCTGGTAGTGTTTTCGAGTCGCAGTGTTCAGAGGAGAGTGGTAGCGGGAGTAGAGGCAGGGGTTCTGCTTTCAGAGGGTTGAATGAGAGGAGTAGATAAGATCCCCTTACAAATGGCGATACCGCGTTTAGCACTCATGGTCCGTTGCAGTATTTGGCCAGAACCAAATAGGAGTCCACTGTGAGCCGTACGCTACTGGAGTGGGGAGTGCAATGGGTTTGGGGGTCCCTGAAATCTGTCTGAGATTTCTTTCTCACAGGGGACCATGTATCTCGCAGATAAGGGTAAACAAGGTTTATGCATCGTTTCTACCATGGTAAGGCAGCACCTAATCTGCTTTTGATACCAGAATTGGTAACATGCTAAAGGTACAAGACAAGTGATCTTGAAAACTTCTCAGTAAACTAAAGCTAAGGTAGGTGGGTTATCAGAGGGCATGAGTCCCAGCTTATCCGCAGCCAAGACCTCTACGGCCGAGGGCATGGAAGATGCTGTTCTTAGTGAAACTTCAGGAGTGGGCTGAGGCTAGTCGCGAAGGAGGAGTGAAGCAGGTCATATAGCCCCCCCCCCCCTCCAGTGTCAATGACGCTATGGTAGGGGAGAGCAAGAGGTCCCAGCATCGGAAGCCACGTCCCAATCTAGAGGAGGGGTACTATAGGCTGTGATGAGTGACGCGCTTAGCACCATGTGTCTCGCCTGCTAGGTGTGGCAGTAGCTGTCTGGGAAACCAGACGGAGAGAGGCCAAGTGAGAATAGAACTAAGTAAAGCCAGTGTCTATGACCTTGGGAAGGCGAGAGGGAAGCGAAGGAAGATTTACCTTTCGCTTCTAATGCTCACCCTCGTTTGCTTTGTTCGCTGCTTCCGCCAGAGGGGCGAAGCGGACAGGGGCGAGACGAGAGGCAGTTTATCAACGTCAAAGGCGCTCTGAAATAGCTCCGGGTGAGGGAGCGTGTTAACTAGGCGAAAACAGGAACTATTCCTCATGGCGAAGAGAGGACGAAGACATGAGATTCGAAGCGAAGGAGGAAGCTTCGAATATGCGTCGACAAGGCGAGTGAAGGCAGGGCCATTGACTTTCCGCTTCCGCGAAAGGATGGGGAGCGAGGAGAGCGGGCAAGCGACCAGAGGGGAAGCGAAGAGAAGCGAAGTAAGATTTTCGTTCGTTTCTGAAGTTCATTTAGTTTGCTCCCGTCTGCTTCTGTTCGCTTCCGGAGCGGAGCGAGAGGGTGAGAGGTAACCGGAAATTCGAATCTTTGCTAACTCAAGGAGAGGCGAAGCAAGTTTGTCTTCCAAAAGTGGTCTCGAATAGATCGATGGCCTTTTCTCCTGGATTGTGAGACCGTTGTCTATGCTTTTAGCAAAGCCTAGCACAGAGGTGAGTTGCGATTCGGAGCTCTTATTTTGCCTGTAATTCCCGGATACTTGGGGCACAGGGGTAGGGGCCAGAGCGCCGCTTGAGGTCACCTAGGACTCTGTTCCCGCCTGAGATCATGCAGAGGGTATGCCTGAGATTTCTTGCATAGGTGGTAGGAATCTGACATGGTGTCTGTAAGATTTCTCTGGAAAATTAACTGTCTGTAAATTATGCTACAGGAAGGTTCGGAACCTCAAAGGAGCCAAACAAAAGGTATGGGTCGGTTGTCTGGGGACCGAGGGCCTGACCTGCCCGCGGTTGGCGCCGCTGGAGCTAGGACCGTGGGCACGGATGAAGCTTACTCTTAGGGAGAAGAACGAAGCGAATTGTAGCGAAGCGAAGCGAGGTGTCATGGTCTGGGCCAGAACCAAAGCGAGGGCGAAGCGGCAGAGTCCATGCCTGTTCCAAGTCTGTGACGTTGGGGGCGTGAGGAACCAAGACCGAAAATTAAAAATTTTCATTTCTTCGTAGTGACGAAGGGCGAAGCGACAGAAGGTGGAACTATGTGAGAGCTTTTGTTCGCTTACAGAGGGAACGGGAGTGTCCTAAGAAGCTGTGGAATAGCTTCGGGTGAGCGGGGAAGACGGTGAGGTTGGAGCGAAGTGATGTGAAGGCCGAAATTCATTGAAAAATTTCGTGTCTTTGACTGGAAACTGGGGAAGAAGGCAATGAAGCCGAAGTGACGTGAAGGTCGAAGATTCCGTTTTCTTCGAAGCGAAAAGAAGCGACGCGACGGTAGGCGAGGAAAAACCTCGTTCGGTATTGTTCACTTCTTTTTGTTTCTTTTCGCTGCCTAAGCAAATAGTGAACTGATACGCTGGAACAATCTTCGGGTGGCCTGAAGGTGGGAAACCTCGATCTTTGCAGCACTTCTTCTAGGAAACGCCAAAAGGCTAAGATATTCGACCCAGTGAATGGGCTTATAGATGAGATGAGGCTAACTTGAGCACAGGAGAAGGCTCGTTGCGCTGGAGGAGATACTGCCAGTGCGGAGATCCAAGACGATCTGAGGAATCCCGGCTCCAGGCTGTCTTATATGAAGTAGCACATCCCAAAGGGGTGAACGGGCGGTGATGACGTCACAGAAGCGAAAATAAACGAAAAGTACCGAAAAGCGTAAAGAACGAAAAGAAGCAAAAAGAAACGAAAACGAAAAGAAGCAAATGGAAGGCAACTGCAGAGAACATTGCGAGGGAAGCACTGGGTGCTCACGTCCAATTTTTCTTTTACTCTTCGCCTTCCTTCGTCTCTGGGAAATGAAACAAAGCAATATTAATCAGTTCATGAAAGATCCAAGAAAGGCTACCAAGGGGTAAACACGATTTTGAAATTACATGAAAGAAAAATATTAATATATTGCATAGTATAAGCCTCCGTTTCTACAACAGATGCGATCTTACAGAGGGAGAAGCAAGGGGCACATAGTATGTCGATAGAAACGTGGAACCCATGCACGAAAGTGTACCCACACAGGACCAATGCGCATGGGAACAGCAAGTCGGAAAAGAAGAGGAAGACCAGAATAAAGGTTCAAGATTAGTAAGACAGTTTGCTAGCGCAGCGATTCTTAGCCGCATTGCGCCGAAGGTCAAATATTTCATCTCAGCATTTCTCTAGCCCTACACGGCACGGCTGAACGAATTCGCTCAGCCGTGTGCACAAGGCAAGAGACGAAAAACGAAAAGAGAAGACAGAAGAAAGAAATGCGGCGGTGAAAGTAATAGTCCCGCGGGAAAAGGTCGGCCACCTCGATCGACGACAAATACCTAGCGGAACAGAAGGGGAAATATAAAGAGCCTACCTAACTTTACAAAACTAAATTTTCGTCAGCAGGAACTGCGGCAAGCTGCAACATTCCCTACGGAGAAGGCACAAAGGACCCCTAGGGTGGTTAGACCCAAATATATTGTGGCAAGGAAAGAGCCCGCCAGAACATACCCCTGAGAGCTTAGAATAAAGCATGAAGAAGTAGGAGTATGAAAATGGAAGGAAACAGAGTGGGCACAAAAGACAGACATCCCGAAGGCCTAGCTAATGGCTAAGGTAACCAACACGAGCCTCCTGGGGTCGCCGCGCCCCATAACATAGGATTGGCGAACCTAACCCTTTGGCCCTCCTATCCCCTCTGAGGGATCACGACATAACAATAGGCTAAGGATTGTTGTCTGATGCAGTAATGTGCGGTAGGGCATTTCTGAGAGTAGGTAGCCCATACCTTTGCAGATAGGGCCCATCAGAATATTTCCCCATGCTTGAAAGAACCAAAACAATGGCACCTAATGGTTACGCACCATGTTCGTCTAATATATCAAAGACGAAAAAGTTGCCGTTCTTCATCACCAGCACGTGCTTTGCAGAGGTGTCACAGCTAAACTTATCCTTCTCCTGCTGGGGGATGCGCGTACTGTTGAGCAGGTTACCATATTGTGACATGTCCAAAGGAAAGGCCTGCAACAAAGCATTGGATAAGTAATGCTCCGATACCAAGAACACGACCGATACCAACACTCCATTTCTTAAAATTATTTTTGATACACTGACATCAATGTTATTTAAAATACATAAAATCTCGCGCAAGTCATCAGTGTTACTGAAAAGTTCAAGCCGCCAATTTCCTCTACAACGGCTTTCAGAGAGTGGAAGAGACTAGGGAAGTAACTACAGCATGTCGAGAAAAGCGAGAACACCAGGCAAGCGGGTGCTGTCATAGTTGATCGAAGTGCATAGGAACAGCAGGTCAGAAAAGACGAGGAAGAACAGAGCAAAGCACCATCAGTCAGAGTGCTGGATAATGGAAAAAATGAAAAGTGGACACGAAAAAAGAGACAGCCTGTAGGCCAGGCTAAGGCAACGTATAGTTTAAATAATTTTTAAAAATATCACGGTAAATTATGAGGTTACCTAGAACTATAGGCAATGAGCACGTGCTAAGCGATATATACCTAATACATGGGTTACGTAGTCTAAACAATACCGTAGCTGTGTTATGTCAGGCTCCCTAGGTTTGCAACACCACTCGTTTCACCCGAAACTATCGAAATTAATTTGCGAACCGACCTGACGCACCAGGTCAATCCTATGCATATGCCATTGGCAATGAGAATATTCAAGTCATTATTATCATTACACTTCTCAGGTTTACCACTGTACCCACACTAAAGTGTGGCACAAGAAGCGAAGTTGTCGTTTTCAATTAATTTAAGAAATTCTGATGACGAACCAATTGTGAGCGAAACGTTCATTTTCCCCAATCAGGTCAATTTGCATTTTAGTAAACTTGATCGGGATGACTACTTCTACATCGTACCTAACTATAATGTGTTTCATTCAAATTATTCGGTAATAACAGTGACAAACATAAAACTTGTACAATGTCATATAAATAAACTCTACAAGTAATAAAAAAATGAGAACATAACCGTTAGCTAGATGTTAAGAAGGATCATAAACCACACTATATATTGACCGGACACAAGCCCTTAAGGCAGATTTCGGTCCCGCAATTGGGCCTGAATGCACGGTGCCGCAGACGCATTTCTATATGTTCTCCCATTACTTTTTCATACTTTGTTTAAGCTAGTTGACTTAATTCTTTCACACTCAGTAATGACTGGCAAACCTGCACATGACATATTGAGTATAGAAGATTATTATTATTATTATTATTATATTAGTAGTTAGTTATAAACTTTGTTTAACCTCCGTAGCCGCAACTCAGGCGTTCCAACAGAGATGAGTGTGTAGTACATATTTAAATACCACATAGTTTGTCGCGTGGCCTACGTGCGCTACTACGGGCAGGAAACATGGCGCAAAGCATAGTAGGAGACACTCGAGTGGTCGGCCTCTTTCACGGCCTTCCACACGAGAGAGATGAGAGACGTCCCGCGGAGTAGGTGCGCTATCTCGATCGACAGCCCACATCGCGGAACAGAAACGGAAATGAAGAACCTACCTAACTTTACAAAACTAACCTCGTCAGCAGGAACTGCTGCCAGATGCAACATCTCCTGCAGAAAAGGTACTCAGGTATACCCCTGCGGTCGTAAGGCCCATATATATTGTGGCAGGGATAGGGCTATTATATTAGTATTTTCCCGCTATTTCTGAAACTTAGACAATCAATAGCGATCTAAGATGATTTACTCGGCTTACAGCCGGCACCACAACGTTGTGCTCAGGTGGCAAGATATGAGAACGAAAAGAGAAAAAGACAGAAGAAAGATGCGCTCGAGCGGACGGTCCCTTCTGTGGCCTTCCGCACGGGCGAAGTAAGAGCCCCGCAGAAACAGTCTGTCACCTCGATCGGCGGCCTACCTCGCGGGACAGAAAGGAAATATAGAAAACCTACCTAACTCGACAAAACTAACCTTCTCAGCAGGAACTGCGGCCAGATGCTACATCATATGCGGAGAAGGCACTCGGGACCCTTGGGTGCGTGATGCTCAAACATATTATGGCAGGGAAAGGGCCCGCCATAATATGCCCCTGAGGGCACAGAAGATTACCAGTTGCGAGTAAAAAAAATTGACCGAATCTGTTTTTCTTTATTATACAGCTATCGCATTAAACAAAGTAGAAAAATTATGGGCTACTGATCAGTATCCACGGGTCTCGAAATAGTGAATGAATCAGATACGCTAAAAAATTGAATCGAGTAATCTTATGGAGGGATAAATTATCTGTAAACTGTGGGAAACAGAGCTTAGAAAAGACGTGCAAATGCATAAGTCGACATTGCAAAATGTAATGTCGTATTTCTATGTCTTTATCAAGACACAAGTACAAATTCTTTGCTGGCAAAACAAATGCATGATTCAGTGGTGAAATCTAAAGACTAGAAAAAGTTAGACGAGATGTAAGCTAGACGAGCTGCTTAGCGATAGACTGGGTCAAATGACAGACGTTAGTTCAGTGGGTTAAGATATGAGCGCTACCTCAGAAAACAATCACTTGCCGTGGAATTTCCATGGGTGAAACTACTACTTATAATATTTATAGCGTTGTTCCTACGTTACTTCGGGTGTATCGCTCTTCATCAGTAACAGATAGCAGGAAATAAGATATACAGTTCGGTTGTATCCATGATACCGAAGATGAAGTTGTTGTTGTTGTTACGTAGAGGGTGGCTCCGGAGGGGGTCGGGCGTGTGGCGGAAGGTATGAGAAGGAAGGCAGGGATGTGATGTATTATCACCTTTAAATTTAACGTGCACGTT
>LQNS02277274.1:4047664-4068201 GCA_001587735.2 Parhyale hawaiensis | reverse complement strand
AGAGTATAGGCTACTATAGCAAAAGAGTATAGGCTACTATAGCAAAAGAGTATAGGCTACTATGGCAAAAGAGCAAAGGCTACTATAGCAAAAGAGTATAGGCTACTATAGCAAAAGAGTATAGGCTACTATAGCAAAAGAGCATAGGTTACTACAGCAAAAGAGCATAGGCTATTACAGCAACTGAGCATAGGCTATTACAGCAAAAGAGCATAGGCTATTATAGCAAAAGAGCATAGGCTATTACAGCAAAAGAGCATAGGCTACTAAATCAAAAGGACAAAATAATCTGCCCCAGCACAGGATTGACGTGCACAGCGAAGTAATGCTAAAAAATTACTTAGAATAGAACAGTAAGAAAAATAATATAGAACAGCACAACAAGAGTTGGACACAAAGCGGGCACAAAGAGACCGAATGCGCCATTAGCGTAGCGGAGGTGAAGAATGAAGAAGATCCAATACTAAGAGCGCGATAGGCGCTTCCAAGCGATAGAGAGCAAACGAACTACCTAAAGATTACATAGGATGGGCAAACATATAATAGAACTAACCCTACACACCGTCCAGTGATTTCCAGGGTGTTGAATGCTACTGACAAGTACCCAGTCTAAAGTTAGAATATTAAAATGCTGAAAATAGATATAATGCATATGAGCTGAGGTGTTTGACCTTTCGATAGTGAAGGCAGAATCAGAGGGGCAAGGACGAGATAAAAATGAATCACCTTGCACTGGAGACGAGCATATTGGTGGCTCGCAGCACGGGATTGTTCATTGGAGGCTCAGGAAACTTGAAGGCAAGGAATGGATTGTAGTTGAGCACAATGGAGGCTCGGTCCTTGAGGTACATATCGAACCATGGCTCTGATACGTAATTTGTGTGCTTGTTGTTCTGTAGGTAAACGAATACAGAGAATGATTCAATTACTAAAGTCTTCAAGTTATAAATAGTACACTGTTTTTGAACTTCATCAGAGAAATATATAGCGTCATTCACCAACAATTGAGTTACTAACAGATGTTTACAGTCGGAGTTGGGACATTTTTGGGGTCAGGAGTCGGAGCTAACACGCTCGCTTTGCCCCACGATTTCGGCTACGAAAAATCTACAACTACGCAAACTCTGATGCAAAATCATATTGTAAGGTTAAAAAGGTCAGTAATCTACGATGACTTCTATGGAGGTTCCTTCCTAGTTTATATCTATGACATCTTTGGCGTACAAATTCAAATACAGTGCGAATTTAGAAACTTCACAAATCTTGATTTACAACTGCAAAGTTTTAATTTACAACTGTACAAACTTGAATTTATGAATACAAGTTAAAATTAACCCAAGTATTAGAAATTGAATGAAAATTGAGTATTTTATAATATACCGGGCAATTCTGAATTCTTTAAACAAAATAAAACTATAGGTCCCTTACAATAAAATAAGCATATTTTACTCTATTGAAGCATGTCCAGAAATATCTAATTTAAAACTTATGTTAAATTAAAATTTGGAGTGCAATTCAGTTAACCAATGGATGACTGTACTGTGCAGCAAAGATAAAGATGCACACCGGCCATTTCTTTACATTGAACACTCTATTCCTGTTTGCCTGAACATAAAAATAGTATAACAGCGAATATTCATTTAACCTACAACACTAGCCGATTTTTTAAATTAAGACATTTGTGAACATGCATTGACAGAATAAAATATGCTCATTTTATTGCAAGGAACCAATAGTTTTATGTTGTTCAAAGAATTCAAAATCACCCGGTATTGGCGAAGTTGGAGTCGGCCACTGGCGAGGCACAGGAATCAGAGAGTGGCACTCAGTACATCCGACTCAGTATCTGGCAATGGCCAAATACAAGCTTCGTTTTAAGGCTGACAGCTCTACAACCTCGGCCTTGCTGCTTCTCGCGCAGAAAAATCGCAGTCGGCTTTAACAAAAGCTAACCTCCCAGTTGCACAGTGGCGTTGGCCGTAGGCTTCTCCATGACTTTTGAAACGGTCAGCCATAACCAATTTGTTGACCTAGCCATGTCCTGTACGCCCAATCATAACGTAGTAAGTTGGCTGGTCGTTCCCTCAGAGGTAGAGCTGCCTGCTGTCACTATGGCCCGTCCATCTCACTCTTCCGCCGCAAACATTGTAGCGCACTCCATGGTCGTGATTTCTCTTCCTTATGATCATTTCATTACCACTTTCTCCGCTTCCGAAGCCCTTACCACTTCTTATGCCAACTTCACCATCCCCTAGCAATCACACGATGTATATGGTGAGGCCACTTTTTTACTCTCTTCTCGGGCGGCCACTTTACTATCTTTTCGGGTTGATGAACATGATCTCACAGTTTTCTTTCCAAGCCTACAATTAGCACCAGTCTCACTAGAATCTTGGCGTCATCATATGCTGCTCTGCTGGTCCCAATTATTACTATGTATTATTATTAAATCACACCAAACTGGCGATGTGGAAACGGAGAAACTCCATGAGGTTAACAAACCCCCACGCAACCAGCTCAGCGGGTGAAGAAAACAAAAGAATGAAAAAAAAGGTCCAAGATCACAGAATAGCTCTGTGTACAGATCGTTTGAAGCTGCCAATACCCGCACCAGCAAATACAGAGCCATTAAGACCATTCCAAACATCCACACACGATGGAAAGAAAGAACGGGAACACTGGCCCATACGGCATCGTAATGGTTCCAAGGCAAACTCATGAAGAGCAGTAGTACGCCGAGTATACCTCACTCGAACAAATGGATCCGGAAGAAACTCAGACAGTGGATGACTGGGGCAGTTATAGATTTTATACAAAAAACAGACCCCACCGACTCTGCGACGATGCGCCAGATCACATGGCACAACACCGTCCAGCATGAACGCACATCGACGAACCACTTTGTCAAGCAAACACAGATGGCAATCGGCAGCAGAACCCCAGACTACAGAGCAGTACTCCAGAAGAGGAAGGACAAAGCAATTAAAGCAGTGAAGTGTCAATTCTACCGAGCCAAACACCCAATGAGAGATTCCTCTCTCTACCCGACAGAATTCGTAAGATCTTGGGCATCTATTGAGATCCTTACCTTGAGTTTCCAAGCATGCGTAAGAAACCCATAACTGAGTATCCTCCAGACTCCGCATTCGCAAGACACTTGCTGGGGTTAGCAGAAGGAAATACTAATCTTTACCTAGAGAGCCCTCATACGGTCAATCATCATGCTGCTCCACGGTGGTTCGGTAATATCTCATACTGCACCACAGCTTCGCGTGTGGCAGCCCAATCTCACTGTAACTATAGCTTTCACGAACCACTATAAGATCCAGATGCTCCAAATTAAAGAATCTTTGCTAAGCAGACAGTATTTCATTCAAGCTCTAGTCTTCAGTCACATTACCCACAATACTGTCATCACCAGTAGTGGCCATTGCTTTGTCCGATACACACTGTCAATGTTAGGGCCTGCCCTCGGTGTCTCACCTGCCAGAGGGTGGCATCGTCCAGGCCACCTTTTTGGCTGTTCTAGTGGCAGAGCACAGGGTCATGGTGGACTCAGCCATTGTGGGCTGAGATGGAAGTAATCTGCTTGGCATTCTCCTTACAGCCTCCCCGGAAGAGAAACTTGAGCCCCACCCTTTTCGCACTGTGCTTTTTGCAGCTGCGGTCTGGTTCTGTGTAGCTCTTGCTTCTATAATTGTACTAGTGCGCACGCGTGGGTCAGAAATGACAGTGACGCATTTGTGTTGAACCTGCTTCATTAACTATGATTTCTTTCATACAATTGCCATAAAAAGAACTGACAAAATTATCTGAAAATGTTTGCCTAAGTTGAAGCGAATGCTTTGCGCGAAATCGTATGATTCGCAAGAGTTTAAAAAGACAAAATTAGAGGAATTTCGTTCACCAAGAAAACTTTGCATAATAACAAATTATAAAGTAGAATGTTATACACACATGAAAAGCAGAATAAACTGCAACTGAACAATTTTACCAACGTTTATGTAATAAATAATCGCGACACATACTTAACCTCCCGCACACACGGCGCCATAATGGAAAGTACCCAAGATGCCTGTCTTTGCATTACCCAGGATGCCCCGCTGCTAAAGGAGTGACGCTCTTGGCTGATACATTTTTGTGACGTCATTACTGTAGCGTCACTTTGCTGCATCTCTATTGCTTGATATAGCTATCTGTAGTAAATGAACTGTGGTCTCCTACTAAAGATCGAGCTCTGTATCTAGGATACTGACGTTGTCTCATAGCTCGGAAGTTTTCCTCAACTGGAATGTTGTTTTGTTGAAAGAAGTACCCAAATTAGAGAAAATTATTTCTAGAGAAGAAAACCTCGCGTTCTTTACCCGCTTTCTTACCGCTGAAGAATATTTTGCCAATTGCTTCGATGCTTATGTAATCGATAAGACCATCAGCGTTAACTGAGGCAGCTGAAGCTCAGGAAAAGGAAACCCTTCGAAGAGATTACGAATCATGATGCAACAAGAATGCTCAGAGAAGCTGTGTGTATCTGCACTGAGTGGACTTCAACGTTGGAAACGAAAGAACTGCAGTCAGATCTACGTTTGCCATCATCTGCTTCGGAATTCAAATATATAGGTAGTGTAAATTTGCTATCATCTGCAACGTGGCCTATTTTCTAATAATTAGTTTTCAATGAAGCTTGACAGGATGACCAAGGACACCCTCCTGCCGGGGCTAATTTTCACCTGTTTTGTTAAAGCGAGACAGAAAATGGATCCTTATATAATAAAACGCTTAGTGTATTTATTTCGTGTCCGCCTTGAACGAATAGGCGAAAAATAAATGAGGTTGCAGATTTTGATAGTCGATGATGAGGTTGCAGAAGATGGCGAAGGCTGACCTTTATTCCTTTATCTGAAGACACTTCATGCTTGAAACACTTCTTGAAATCGGGACAGTGTGTATGCAGCTTCTGGAGTCCGATTTTATAACTTTCTTCTCTCAGATCACGACGCATAAATTCGGCAGATGACTAATGGAGCACTTACGAGATGATGATTCTTCACGGGTGGTAGACAACTATTTCTTCTAGCTTAGTGTCTTTCTCTTCTTCTACAGCAGTATTATTCCTGTTCAATCGGGGTCGCTGAAGTAGATGTTGCTATTCCATGTATTTCTTTATATTACCATGTGCGCCTCCAGCTCCATACCACGCATATCATCCCTCACACTATCGTTCGCCGAAGGAGCGAAATTTGTTTCTTAGCCCAAATTTCAGTATTTCAGTGAAGTAGATATTTAATTTGCAAGATCGTATTTTCCCTACGGAGCGCTGACATGCATAGAAACTAGATGGAGTTACGTTCAAGTTTATTGCACTGTTTTACTCAAGAATTATTTCTGTCTCTCACAACTCAAGACGGACGCCTAATCAAGAAGGAAGATGGGGAACGTATAAGTAGTACGAGACAACTACAATCTGAAGATCGAAGACGTGCTACGAATGCACGGAGAGATGAATCGTCCATGTGATACAGTCAAGACTTGAAGAAGAAAGATTACAGAAGTGAATGAGAGCAGCTGATAAGCGTGAACGGGAAAATGAGGAAACAAGTTAGAGAAAAAAAGCCCTAAGGTTGAAAGCACGACAAAGGATAAATGAAGAAAATCAAGCAAGTCACAGAAGATTCCGCAACGGCCTATATTAATAAAAAATATCGATTATTGCGTGAATTTTTTCATGCGCGGGTCCACTAGTAAATAAATAAACAAACAAACCGACAGATAAATACACATCGGTCTTTATTATATTGCATATAATCATAGGATCGGTCCCATTGCCCCTCCGTTGTGCCCGCTGTTCAGGGAGGAACATCGTCATCTGTTTTCTAGAAAATCTCTTCTAACGACGCCTCACTGCACTCCATCTCGGAAAGACCACCTCAGCGTCTCCATATACATATATATATCGCTCTTCTCACCCTTCCTTTAACTATCTCCCTCCTCTACCACGCCTCCCTCCACAACCTCTAGCTACTTGACAAGGAATGCAATGAAGCGCTGGAACAACAGTAAACTTCACGGTAGCTACTTAGGAATGTTCTAAATTCTTTCATGCAAAATAGTATTTTGTAGTTCTACAGTTGCTCTTAAATTTATAACAATTGCCTATATTACCGATATAAGACATTTTTTCATCACCGGAGAAACGTGACTTCCTCGTCCACTTGGCAAACAAGAACTTTCGGAATACTTCATTTGAGCATTTACTTACGCTAGAATCAACAGTGCACAAGCAAAGATACAAGCGCTGTGGATCTCTCTCGAGGCTTGTATGTAACAAAGCATTACTTTTAGTATTTGTTGGAAATTTCACACCTAGTTAATGGCTACAAGGCATCACTTACCTTATCCCACGTCTTAAGTTTTTCCTGTAAGGGTGGGCCACTCTTTGTTCTGAACTCCTCCACAGCAGCCGCAGTGGTTTTATATTCGGAGTCACTTAACAGAGCTTTTTGTGACAGCAGGTACCGGGAGCATGTCTTGTCGAGGTCTGTAAGTACAACACTTAACAGTGAGAAGACAGATGATGGACTAGCATGGGAAGATCAAATGGAATCAGCTGAAACACATAAAACATTGCTCTCAATTTATGGGTGTGACAATTCACTTAGTACAAGCTAGCATTGTCTTGGCAGCCTTAAGCAACGCATTTAGGTTTTGGCTAGCTTGCTTTCATAAAAAAAAAAAACAAGAAAATACAGGTCTTTATTATTCATGAGTCACTAAAGAAAAGTAAAAATATCAGTGGAAAAATATGAGTTTAGTAGGTAGCTGCCACTATTGAAACTACACCACACCACAAATCCACATACGCTATAATAAAGAAAGAGTAAGATCTAAGCCACTTTGAGTAGTGCGGAACACTTTCAAACAAATATCCTACACCAAATGCTAAAAATGGCCATGCGGACAGTTTTTTGTTACAATGAAAATTATGTCACGGCATAATTAACAAACAATGCGTAAACAGTTCTAAACAAACGTGGTTACTACCAGGTATAGGAAGACGTAGGAGTGACTTCTGGAAGAGCAGCGTGGGTACATGGGAGCGATGCAGGAACTGATATTCTTCAGAACTGTAGTCACTGATGGATTGCCTGCAGCAGATGAAATGCACAACAATAAGCTAATGACAAACAGGTGCCCCACCAAGGAACTGGTGTTTCATGAAATGATACTGTAATTGTACTTTCATGAGACTTCAATCTACATAAAACTGAAGAGATTACAACAAAATAACCAAAAATATTAGCTACACTGTAGTCCATAAAACAGTGCGCCATCACAAGTATTGGGATCTATTTCAAATTTAATGTTCGAGCTTAGGCCATAATAATAAATATAGAAGCAAGTTTACTAATAATGTTTGAGAATTTAGTGTCTAATGACCTGCATTTTGTCGTATAAATGAGGCTGTTCCTGCTTTCTGACACTCTACTGAACAATCATCGATGACCTACCGTACTTTTGACTTATGTACCTGGCACTCGCTTTCGAATGGCATATTTCTGTCTACTTTTGTACAGACTACCTCCCAGTCATCCTATCGCTCAACTGTCTCTCAGTCACCCTTGGGTCCCTGTTTTTTCACCATATTCCGCAAAGCACACGAGGACTCCTGCGTGGAGACGGAGGCGGCGTTTGATCGTCTGTTTAACCTTCTGCTGCTTCTTCCCGCGGTACCCGTGCCCTTCACCGTCGGCACGAGGTCGGGGCTATCAATCCCACCCACTCCTTCATAGATTTCCTGAACCAGGAAATTAACAGGATCACACCCGAAGCCCCCAACAGGGCCTGGGTGGTGATCGTAGAACGCTGCGATCATTTCATATTCACTTCCACTTCTGGTGTCTTCGTAGTCCCTCTGGCAAGCACGCAGGTATGGATCTGAATCAACCAGTCAGATTTGCTGACCGCTGGGAATCCTTGGATTTGGAGATCTCCAAACAATTTGGGCATCGTCTTCTTACCAATCCAGTGCCCTACTACCAATCCCTCCCTACGCTAAAACTGCACTGTTGTATGTGCGGGCGCCACTCTTTAGATAGGGAGTTCCTAACCCCAGCAGACCGTTGAGACATGAGGGGGCACTATTCCGAGGCGAAAATTCTACAGGGGCCGGTCTGGATGGCCTTACCATCCTCCAACTCTGAAACCTGAACCTAAAGGTCTGGATTTTCTAGAGCAGATATATACTTAACTTGAACTTACAAAAAAAACTTATGTTCCATCCATCTGGGGTCTTGCCGTCATCATCGTTCTGCCCAAATCGGACAAGCCCATAAATGTGAGAAGCTCTTACCGCCCATCCCTTTGCTTGGCCCCACAGCTGAGAAGCTCTTACCGCCCATCCCTTTGCTTGGCCCCACAACAAAGCAGCTTTTCTTCTGCTATCCATTGGGTTACCTACCTCGGACCATCAACATGGTTTTCGGCCTGACAGATCTACGACATCGGCCCTACAGCCTCTGGTGCAGACTATTGCAATGTGCTCTAACAAATGAAAATTTCCCATAGACTATTGATGGTCGCATTGGCAAATCAAATGGACTTCCAACCACACACTTCTTGACAGAGTCCAGTCCACCACACTAAACCATAACGTAGGTAGTGCACTGGTTATCCTCCTATGGAGAAGAAGAGAGACCTGCGGCCGCTTTGGGTCAGACACTTCAACCAGCCGTGGCATACACTGTATTTTTTGTCGGGAGTTCTGAGATCTCCCCATGCTTTTCAATGACCTCGGGTCCTCCATCCCGACTTCTGCGCCCTCGTCACGTCTTCTGTAAACGAGACGATTTTACTGCTGTGGAGCAGTCCCCTGAGGTGGCACCTGCAGCCTCTGAGCTCTTGGCTTGCATGGCCAAGATCACTGAATTTTACTATATTGAGTAGTTCAAGCTTCCATTTCCACAACAACGGCGATCAAACAAAGGGAGAAGCAAGGGACATGAAGTATCACAATAGAAACATGAAGCCCATGCACAAAGGTGTTCCCAAACAGGATCAATGCGCAAGGCAACAGTAAGTAGGGCAGAACAGGAAGAACAAGAGAAAGTAAGATCAGTAAGTGTATGAAATCAGAAGGAAGCAAAGTGGGCACGAAAGACAGACGTCTCGAAAGCCTAGCTAATGGCTAAGGTAACTTAGGTTATTTACACTGCGACCGCTGCTCACCGTAAAATAGGATAGGATAGGCCATAGGGTTCTATGGCCCATCCTATGCTCCCTGAGGGGTAACACTGAATGGGCGAGAGACAACAATCTTACCCTCTCGCTTCCAAAAACCAAGCCCACGGTCGTTACTATGAATACCTACTATGAGGTAAACAAGGACTCAGAGGTTAACCTGGGTGACACGTATATAGAAATATATATATAGCTAAATGTTGTGGTACAAATAAAAGTGGGCTAAGTATATGATAAAGAATATATATGAAGCATACCAAATATTCACGAAACAATTCTCATACAATAATACCTTAAATTAATATAGTGGATATAGAAGAATAAACAAAGAAAAGTATATAATTAAACTGTAAAAAAACAAAGGAAAAAATATTCAATCATAATATGCATTTCTTAATATGGTTGCTATACCTATTATTGTTCATGAAATAATTCTCATACAATAATAATAATACCTTAAATTAATTTAGTGGATATAGAAAAATAAACAAAGAAAAGTATATAATTAAACTGTAAAAAACAAAGAAAAAATATTCAATCATAATATACATTTCCTAATATGTTTGCTATACCTATTATTGTTCATGAAATAATTCTCATACAATATTAATACCTAAAATTAATATAGTGGATATAGAAAAATAAAGAAAAGTATACAATTAAACTGTAAAAAAAGAACAAAGGAATAAGTATAGAAAACTACAGAAAACTTTGATGGATAACTGAACATTTTTGGTCTGCCGCTAGCGAAATTAAATACAGCTGCATTTCTCGAGCGAAACTCTCCGCTTCGCTCGCTCCGCTAGCAGTGTGAAAGTCAGAGCATTTCTGCATAGGAATACCAAAAGATATTCAACACCGCTCCTCTACGCTCGCGCCGCTTTGCTCTTGGTGCGTAAGCACCCTAAGTCGAACCTGTTTGACCAAACATATATTGATATGGATGAGTCGCTGATGTCGTTTGTTCCTTTTCTCTGGCTTATCCGTTGTACATGTCTGAGTAGAATCTCAGATAGGTTTCCTGTGGCTCTAAACTCGGTCTCCCGTCTGAGCCTGAAGACAGGATGTGCACTTGAGTTTGTTGGGATTTTATTTCTTTTCTTGGGTCTGTGATGTTTTCATCACAGATTATTTATAAATTTTGCCATTGGTTCCCCATTGCGGTCCGAACATGTGCAACCTCTTGGCAAGCTGTCTGTTCAGATATCTCAATAGTTATATATTACTCTGTTTATTATGATTTGTGAGGTATTGCTCTTATCTGAGGGCAAATTCCTCTGTAGTTTTTGACCCTTTTTCTACGAAAACTCCGTTCTTGCTATGAGGTTCTAAAGAAGCTCATAGAAGAAACTATCATTGTAGTCACTTGAACTCACCTACAGATCAGTTCAGTCGTAATTAAAATACAGTACATACTATCACTGACTTCAGACGGGTTGCTAAATATGTTGTCCAAATTTCGAGAGAAAGAAATAACGCACAGTCTTTTAATAATCAAAATTTGGATGCGATATCACACGATGCCGTCAGTATCCCAATGGTTAAGCTGTTTTAGTGAAATATAGTCCAAACTTAGATGAATCGTGCTAACGTGCTGCTTGAGCTTTTTTGTTCAAGAAGTTGCGTCTAATCTGGTAAGTCTCAAGTTGTGCCCTGTATGACCAGCAGAGTTATGTAGGGCGAGATGTATCCTTCATTTTATTCTTCATTAATAAATGATCTGCCGTTCTGTTTTTATATTACTATGTAAGTATTGTCTTAAGACTTTCTCTTTTGAGTCTTGTGACACTGAGTAATTAGACTTAGATATAAATTCTAAGTCTAACTTTAGTGTGTCATGTCGTACGTTTCTATTCTTGCCACGGGAATTGGAAGGATCGAGATCCGCTGTCTAATAATTGTTCTTTCTCGACTTGGGTCTCAAAAGGCATACGGTTCTCTTTTTGTTTCTTTGTATTGGCCTTGGCCGAATACTTGGTTCTGCAACGTCTTGTGTCATTTGAGAGTATAAGTCTGTGGACTTGGTAATAATTTCCAAGCCCTGGTTAGTATGGTGTAGGGCTCGGTCTATGCAGAAATGAATCAGCATGAGGTAGTGTGCTGGTTAACATGCAACGAATCAAAGGTTGACTGCTGCTTGAATTCGCCTCTTCAGACGTAATTAACTGTATTAGGTTGATAACAGCGGCCTATCCATCTGTTTATTGAGGCTGGTTAAGCCCGAAAGGTTGTCTGAGAGTTCCTTTCTGAATCCATAGAGATGGATGCAAACTTTTCTCTAAGTACCCTAGTGCTAGTTTAAAGTACTTAACAGTAAATAATTATTAATAGTTAGATAATAATAGATTCCTTTTGAACTTATTTCTCAAACGTTATTACCGAGCAAAAGTCTCTTGGCGGCATAGTACTTAGATTCAGATTGGTTAGGATCAAAGGTTGGTTGAGAAACCTTTGTAAGTCTCTAGACTTTTTTTTTTACTGTCAAAATTCTAAAGTATGCCCTTGGGTAGGTATGAGAGCTATTCAGTAGGCAGTTCTTATGTACTTTGTCTTGGTGGACTGCTGTACTGAGGCTTGACTAACACTCACTTGCTAGTGCATGTTAGTGTAGGACTTCAAAATCTGTTAACTCTGAACTTGTTACTTAGTTGATAGAATTGTTATAGTTCCGATTTTTTCATACTTAGCAGAAATTATGAGACTTGCTTTTGTATACATATAGGAGCTATCTTGCTAATAGCTCTTCGGTACCCTGTCTACCGTCTTAGTGTAGATTGTAGTACTGTACAGTATCCTACTGACACTTCACGTGTGTGTTAGCCTCAGTATCAGGATTTGTTTACTCTGAATCTGTTTCCTTTCCAGGTGACCGAGTTACTTCAACTCGGATATTTTATTTTCATTTTTTATATATTTTTTTCTTTAGCTAGAATTGGCTGGTTTGCTCTTGTGTAGGTATCAAAGCCATCCTGCTAGTAGTTCATTTGTAGCTAGGCTAATATCTTCACGCGGCCTAGTACTGTCTAGTATCATACTGGCACTTTACTTGTGTATGTCAGTACAAGAACTACAAGGTTTGCTAGCTTTGAGTGTCCTTTTTGGTAAGGGTAGGAGCTAGCCATCAGTATTTTTATCACTGCGAGAGTCCTTTGTTTTCCAGGGTAGACTGAAGTCTATCTTTTAAGTCAGTCGGAATTGTGAGACGTAGCTATATGACTTAACCTGTTAGTAGCTTTCATGTACATCGCCTTAGGATCTCAGTGTATGTTGTATCCCTGTCCTAGGTCCAAATTAACACTTGCTTGTAGGACTCAAGATTCTGCTAACTCTGAACTTGTTCCTTACTGGGTGATAGAACTCTCTCTCTCTTTTTTAACTTAGCTCAAATCTTGTGTAAGTAAAGGAGCTATCTTATTCTGTACTTAGTCTAGTAATGTAGACTTGTAGTACTGTATAGTATCTTACTAACATTTCACTTGTGCATATTAGTATAAGAATTATAAAATTCTGTTAGCTCTGTATCTGGTGATCCGGATGTAATTCATGGGTTGACCATTGTCTATATTATTTATTTATTTTTTTTTTAGTTAGCCAAAAATTACAAGGTAAGCCGTTGTGTGAGTATAATAGCTATCTTGTCAGTAGTTGTTCTGTACTTCGTCTTCTAAATTAGTCTAGACTGTAGTACTGTATCGTATCATACTAACACTTTACTTGTGCTTGTTAGTATAAGTATTCCAGAAAACTCTTAACTCAGAATCTGCTTCCTTCACAGGTGGTTGAGTTAGTTCATCTCAGTTTTTTTTTTTTCAAATAGCCCATAGGACATCGTACAGAACTGTGTAATTTCGTCTATAAACGGTTGGGCAGTTTACTGCTGTCGAATAATTATCGACAAGGACCTGTCATAAGTTCACCCCCAAAAATTATGATCTTATCTGCCTGTAGTTAAGCGTAAGTAGTTTGGGGGTGTTATCTTAGAATTTCTGGATATTGGCAGCTTTCTATTAGTGGATTTATGTCGGCCTTTTCATAATCCCTTCAGGGGATATTGCCGTATAAAGATTAGTATATAGGTATATCCAAATAATATATTTGGAAGGACTCTCTATATGCACTCGCTGTCCGGACCCGCGGGTGCATATAGGTCTGTAATTTTCCCGATTAGGGGTCTATATACAGTAAAACCCCTCTAATCCGCACCTCAATAATCCGAAACCCTCCCTAATCCGAACATCTCATTACTGTTCGAAATGCTATCTGAACAAGTGAGCATTTTTCAGATTAATGGCGTAAAGTACAGAGTTCCTACAAATACCTCTGTAATCCGTGCAAGACGCTTCTCATTTTTTGGATAAAAGAGGTGATGAGTGAAAAATCTGCGCGAGGTGCTGCGCAGAAGGTACAAATAATCTCTCTATAATCCATATTAGTGAGGAATAAAGAGGTTATTTTCCGATTTGTAAGTACCCCAGTAATCCGAAATCCCCGCTAATCCGTCACCCCCTTCCCCCGTGCTGTGTGAATTAGAGGGGTTTTACTGTACTGTACATGTATCTCAAGGCTTTCTTTGCCATTTTTAGCTGCTTTGTACTATGAACATATCTTATATTTTAGTATACTTTATTTATTTATGAATCAACTTTTTAATGTAGATTATAGTGTCCCTTCTACTCGAATCATATATAGTATACATCGGAAGATGAGAGGGAAGTCTTGTGACACCCAATCGACCCCGGGGACACATTTTAAGTATACTTTTATAGTGTACATGACATTTTATATGCAGATGGGCATTGCCCTGACTGCTGCCGGAGGGGCCGGAGGCGCTGTGCTCAGTCTCTCCGGGGGCACTTGTCATTATTACAGTACACTTTGTTTTAATAGTATCGGAGGCTGGCTCCACTACTATTTGGAGGGATAGGACCCAGCTTTGTGTCGCCCTGCCCGCTCCGACCTGTTGTTATTATAGTGCCCTTTTACAGGTCTTAAGCGTTTATTTTATAGTACGCTTATTACATATTTGTTTTATAGATAGGCTCATAGACGGATATCGATCAGGAATATTGAAGAACCCCATGCTAGACTCCTGCCGATTCATCATGTGTAAACACCTGATGAACCGACTAAGCCCACCTGGTGGAAGGAATTCCAGAAACGAAAGCCGGTAAAAATAGTCTTTCACACACGGAATCTGATCAAAAATATTCAAGAACCCCACGCTAGACTCCTGCCGATTCATCATGTGTAAACACTTGATGAACTGACTAAGTCCACTTGGTGGAAGGGATTCCAGAAACAAATGCCGTTTTTGAGAATGACTTTAAGAAAACTCTCTGGTTTATATGTAACATTTTACTTTAAATTTAGTTGAATCTAATTCTTTCCTCTCCTCCGGAAACAATAATTTTTAATTCATTCATCAGTAGTATTCCTCTCCAGAACTCTGTATTTAGTTAATTTAATCTATTTAAAATTTTTAATCAGTTTATTCAATTCAAGTTGCTTCACTGCAATTGAGGCAAAAGCTCAATGGACTTCTCAAAATTATCCCGAGTCCTGAAGGCGGGATTCAATATTTTCAAAGTATAAATGCTTCCATGCATCTGAGGCTGTCTCAAAGGACTACCTCACAAAGTTTCAAAGTGTCAACAGTGGAAGGCTAAAAAATTTCTAAGTCCAATGAGCTGTACTGTTTCAGAGTAAAGTTCCAAAAAAGAATCAAGGATATCTGGTTTGTACCACAATCATTGTATTAGATTCACTCACCACAAGGGTATGTAAGCAATTATTGCTTAATTCACTTCCTCTGTTAGTAATCTTCAACTACAATTCCTTTTCAAGATATCAACCAGAGTCAACTCTCCATGTCCCTAAGCGCATATCCACCGCTTTTCTCTGCCCTGAGGCATACTTTAGTTTGAATAAGGAGGCCCAAGGCTTAAGAGAGATAACCCTGTGTCGAGGTATAAATAGGAATTGCATTTTCGAAAATTACCAGAGGGCAGGCTTAAGAGTGGTTTCACAACTCTTGAAAACTTTTCAAGTCCTTACTATGGGACTCAGAGAAATCATAAAGTTCAAAATCAATTCAGTCTCTGAGGTTAAGTGTCAAGGTACCAGTTCCAAAAATTTTCTAAGTTCCAAAAGAGAACCAAGAAAATAGGATAGAGGCGTTAGTCTCCGATCACTTTTACAGCCTTCCATTAAAAAACTGCTGCAAAACGTACCATTGATGCTAGGAAGATCAGCTAGGGCTCAAATTGTAGCCAAAGATATACTTAATAGGTCCTGCAAGTCGTAAACTTTAATTCCCCAAACTCGAAGTTTAGGAATTTTTTAAATGGGAAAATTGCTTGAAAATGTGCCTATTTTTGTGGTATTAAGAAAACTAGCACTGTCGGGAAATAATTTTTTTGAGGGGTTTGCTTGCATTGAAGTCGCGATATCAGTGTTTGACATCGTAGTACACATATTAGACTAGCTTCTGGTAATTTTTTCATGCGTCCACTTAGCATCCCATATGGGGGAGGGAGGGTGAGCGGACATCAAAGGCAAAAAACTTGCATGTCGTTAGTCTCCGATCAAAATTCAAAATTATTTTTTTTTAACCACGATTATCATAAGTTCATTGTAGTTAACTGGCGCACATTTTAGCACTTGGTTTCATATTATAACATTTGTACTTTTTTGTTTCAGGATGACGTTAGTCTCCGATCACCGTAACGGCCACTGTGGTCGATCACAAAAACAGCAATGATCGATCGGTAGGACATTGCAGTATATTGATCGACCAGATAACCGCAATGATCGACCGGTCGGACATTGCAGTATATTGATCGAAAACAGTGGTCGACCAGAAAACTGCAATGATCGATCGGTCGGACATTGCGGTATATTGATCGACCACAGTGGTCGACAAGATAACCGCAATGATCGACCAGTCGTACATTGCGGTATATTGAACGACCACTGTGGTCGACCAGATAACCGCAATGATCGACTGGAAAGTGTACAAGATATCAGCTACATGTGTGTGTTGTGTATCATATATTGCATCAATATGCACGGCGCCCAAGCTACAAGCTGCCTATGCATGTATTTGTATCGTACATCGCGTCATTACCTAAGCACTGCGCGCTTCGTAATTCCTCCCTTAGTCTAACCTGCTGTGGCAGCGCGACCCCACAAGGCTACCGGGAGGTAGAGCGGAAACGGGACTCTGTGGGCTTCATAAAGAAATCCACCCCCCTCACAAGGGCACAAGTGCCACTGTAGTTATTGGGGGAGGTCCGTCGCCACGGTTTTTACCGCCTAATGTTGTTGTGAATAGGTCGGCAATCAACCGGGCTAGGCCACAGAAGTGACCGGGGACCAATCGAGTCAAAAGTGAAGTAGAGCGAGGCTGTTAAGTTAGAGGTTAGGAGTTCAGGTTGAAGAGAAAGTCAGTACAGGATAAGGTTAGGTGAGACCAGAATCGGTTGGGAGTTAAGGGTGCCTTGTGTAGCCGTAGTGTGCTGTGCAGCAGTGGCAGCTGTATTTTTTTTTTTGGTTGCATAGTGCGCTCTACTATCCCCTGACCTCCAAAAGCACACCAACTGACCACGACCCCATAGGATTTGGTCTGTTTGTGCATGTTGTTTATCGTATATTGTGTCAGAATCACGCCACATAATGTACCCGCTGTCTGTGCATGTTGTGTATCGTATATCGCGTCAGCACCTAAGCACGGCGCGCTTCGTAACCCTTCCTTTAGCCTAACCTGCTGCGGCAGCACGACCCCACAAGGCTCCCGGAAGGTAGAGCGGAAACCGGACTCTGTGGGCTTCATAAAGAAGTTCATCCCCCTCGCAAGGGCACAAGTGCCACTGTAGTTATTGAGGGAGGTCCTTCGCCACGGTGTTTGCCGCCTAATGTTGCTGTGAACAGGTAGGCAATCAACCGGGCTAGGCCACAGAAGTGACCGGGGACCAATCGAGTAAAAAGTGAAGTAGCGCAAGGCTGTTAAGTTAGAGGTTAGGAGTTCAGGTTGAAGAGAGGGTCAGTACAGGATAAGGTTAGGTGAGACCAGAATCGGTTGGGAGTTAAAGGTGTCTTGTGTGGCCGTAGTGTGCTGTGCAGCAGTGGCAGCTGTATTGTTTTTTTTTTCGGTTGCATAGTGCGCTCTACCCGCCCCTGACCTCCAAAAGCACACCACCTGACCACGACCCCATAGGATTTGGTCTGTCTGTGCATGTTGTTTATTGTATATCGAGTCAGTATTTACACCACATCAGGTACCAGCTGTCTGTGCATGTTGTGTATCATACATAGCGTCAGTATGCACGGCGTATAAAGTACCAGCTGCTTGTGCGTGTCACGTAGCTATAGCTATTATATTGCGTCAGTATACACGGCGCGCAAGGTAGGTATCAGCTGCCTGTACGTATCACGTATAGTATTGCGTCAGTATGTACGGCGCATAAGGTATCAGCTGCCTGTACGGATTATGTATAGTATATTTCGCTAGTATGCACGGCGCATAAGATATATCAGCTACTTGTGCGTGTCACGAATCGTAACACCATAGAAAAAAAAACAAGCAAAACGTACGTCCCCATTGGGGGTGCTACCCTTATTGAGTTATGTGGCTGGCAAACAATCAAACCCCGGCAAAAATATAACTTCCTAGGCTATGTTAATATGTTTTTATGCATGAACAAGTCACGGATTTTAGTTTCAAGTGCATGGTTCTTGCTCAAACACGTTTTTTCATAAAAATTTATGTGATCGGAGTTAAAAGGTGATCAGAAAAAAACGGTCTTGTAAATATCTCAAAAAAATAAGGTAAACTAGAGCTCGAAATATGTTTCTAAAATTTCCATTTTATTGCCCAAGGAAGGTGCAATACAGAAATGTTCATTTTGCAAACCATACATATGCCATTCCAAAAGTTGACTTTTGTACTATTTTTTGGGGGTGTCGTTAGTGTTATGCGACAAGCCATAACTCCATGTATTGGAGTCAGATCCACATGAAAATCACTCAGATGTTAGAAAACAAGTTTATCTAGCAGCTCCTACAGCTTTGTTTATTAATCTTAATGTTTTCTACTTTTCCTTTCAACCGATCATTAGCGGTCAAAATTGATCGGAGTTACTGGCTCACCCAAAGTGTCCGATCAGCCCATTTTAACCGTTATAACAAAAAAACTATTAATCATAGAATAATGTACTTACTCTCAAATGAAAGTTTAATTTACAGTATGCTCTTTCTTTTAATATATAACAACGTTAAGTTATAGTTATTTTTATGGAAATTATAGGGCGCGGAAATTTTTTTCTTACAAAAATTGATCGGAGACTAACGCCTCTACCCTATTCTAAGTCTAAAAACCTTTTCTTCAGTATCTGAAGCAAGGTGTCAAAGAGCCAAGTGAGAATTTTTCTAAGTCCCAAATGAGTAACCCAGAAAATTTTCTAAGTCATAAAGGGACTGCTTCATTTAGAGTTAGAGTCCAAAAAGAGATTCTCAGTAAAAACTACCTACAAGTTCTGAAACTGGTATCTTGAACATTTTCAGAGTTCTGGTAGCTGAGGAGAGGAGGTCTTCACATGTCGCGAGTTGATCAATAAGTGAGGTCTGGAGGGCGAGGTGCCTGCCTATATACTGTGGTGGGAGCTCTGCTGGTGCAGCTGCAGCAAAAAAGCTGAAAAAAAATCCAGAGATCTTATGAGCTGCACAGAAGCTGACTCTTATACCTACACAGGAGTGAAGCTTCACAATTTCGGCTAAGTCAAAATAAAAAAATAAAAATAAAAAATCCAGAGTACCTAATTCTGTCATTAACATGAGTCTGATCAACTCGGAATGATCCTCCTGACTGGAGAAAGCACAAAGCATGCGAGTTATGGTGCAAACGACAGAGGTACTCTGGCGTTAGCGAGCCACTGCAAAAAGGAAAACCTCGGCAGACGTAATAAAAAATGGAAGGAACCATGTGGGCGGGAACGTCAGAGGTCCCGAATGCCCAACCAAGCCTATAGGGAAGCCACGGAACTGCAAGGTATACCACGAAAGATTTAATAACATATACATTAGCTGCGCACAAGGAACCCAAGTACGGGAAAGGGAAGAAAATTAACCTGGCGGAAAATTTTAGGTTCCGCAGTTAGACACCTAACGCAAAACAACAGGTGACAGCAGCGACAAAACTGAGAAGAGGAAAAGTGCTGAACAATAACCCGGGCAGGAAGCACTGCAGACGCTTCAGTGAGTCGCCTGGGACGACAGCAAAGTCAACACAACCGCACCCCCAACGGGAACCTCTCACGCATCCGTCCGCTGGGGCAGACACAATGCACGCAAGGCCGCCGGAAGACCGTACGGCTGCCGTCGATCAAAGGGTAGTCAGAACTACAAAGTAAGGGACGAAAGGCACATCTGACATGTGGGACCTCCCCCCCCCCCCAGATCGTTAGATCGTTGCTGCCTCCGGCCAGAGTCACATGCCCTCCATGGGGTGCGAACGTCCGGCGCGTCAACGCCGCCAGCAAAAAATCCCAAGAATTCGCTCATCCAGAAGAGAAGCGAGCCCCGGTACCAGAGCAGGCAGGGTCAGGACCCCATCGACGCACCACAGCAATTATAATGCAGATAAATCTGGTAAAAATGTATTTGTCCCCATCTATGAATCGTGTTGGAGGCAAAGAGGAATTCTTATTACTAAAGTTCAAAAATATACAAAACTGTGCACGGAGATCACTTAGACTACTAAAATTAAGCAAAATGAACTCACTCGGCACAAAGTAGGGGCAAAGACTAAGAATACGGGGAGAAGAAGGACGAGAAGCGACTGCACGAGACTCAAACAAAACTGAAGGAATAACCGATGAAAGATTAATAGAAGCAAGTAATGATGACAGGAAGAACGACTATAGAAATGACGCCAGAAGTGGCACAAAAATGACACCGGATATGACAGTAAAAATGACACCGGACATGACAGTGAAAATGACACTGGATATGACAGTGAAAATGACACCGGACATGACAGTGAAAATGACACCGGACATGACAGTGAAAATGACACCGGACATGACAGTGAAAAATGACACCGGACATGCCAGTGAAAAATGACACCGGACATGACAGTGAAAATGGTAAAAATGACCCAATAAGGACAGAGGACAAATAGATTGAATGTTCCAATGAACACTTTTGCAGTGGTGAAGCGTAGCAGAGTACCTCTGTCGGTTGCACTTAGACTCGCATAGCCGAGGCTTCTCCATGACAGGAGGACAGGTCAGAGTCGTCACACTCAT
>LQNS02277274.1:4026139-4038605 GCA_001587735.2 Parhyale hawaiensis | reverse complement strand
AAAAGAGTACTTATCTGTCTTATATGAGTGTGACGACTCTGACCTGTCCTCCTGTCATGGAGAAGCCTCGGCTATGCGAGTCTAAGTGCAACCGACAGAGGTACTCTGCGGAGCAAGCCACTGCAAAAAGGTCAGAAATGACGAAGCGACAGAAATGACAAAACCGACAGAAATGACAAAAGCGACAGAAATGACAAAAGTGACTGAAATGACAAAAGTGAAAGAAATGACAAAAAGGACAGAAGTGATAGAAGTGACAGAAATAACAAATGACAGAAATGACGAATGACAGGAATGTTGGGGGAAGAGCAAGAACACAAGACCTAACTAAGAAACTGATATCGGCTTCAAAACCACTTCAACTAAAAGGAGCTCACACGAATTAGGATGGGTAAACCTAACTAACCTACAACTTCTGTGTCCCACGGCACCGGTAAGTGACAATGTGCACGCAACCGTGCACAGTTACAGGTGGCTACAAGCTAGCATACCAGGACAGCGGAGCAAGGGGACATGGTATGCCACAGTGGATGAAAATAAATAGGGGATCAGGCCCGTCCTCTCCAACGTAGTAATTAAATAACTAGGAAACAACGCTAAAAAAAACTGGAATTTGAAAATATTGGAACAGTCTCAGCGAGGAAGTTACAAAGGTGGATTTAACACCTGTCTAAGCTGGATGCAGCCCAGGCACCCATAACGTGCCAGGGACCCACTGTTCCCAATAATTAGAGCAGTGAAAAAGTCAATCGAAGGAACCATTCGTGCCTTGACTAAATTAAAAGGAGAAAGGAAAGGAAGCCGAAGCTTCGGGGTTTCGGCTACCCGCCCGTATACGGCCGAGCGCCGACCCGCGCCGAAACCCCTAACAGATTTACAGGCCGCGCTCGGCAGTTTCACTATGGCACTTATTGCCAAGTAAAGCGGTTGATATTGAAAAGAGGGAAACCCTAAACAAGGCAAGGCAGGACTATTCCTATATAAAGTCACAGGTGCAGAAATTGAAGCTTACCCGCCGGTTTACGAAAAACTTTCAAAATCACATGTTCTGGTGTAAGCGACCCTACAAAGGCTAAAACACGCCTCAATGAATCATTCGTGAGTAAAACAAGTGATTTCTCTTACCAGCTGCAACGGAAAACATCAAATTATACACTTGACACACAGTAAATTTAATTTTCATCTCTTTCATTCTTCAAATATTTCTCTTAAGTAAATTTCTAAAGTGAAGTTATTAATGTCGCCATTTTGTGACCCACTTGTACCACAAGTTACTCCTGGTAGGTATTACCCTTCTTATTGCACATCGGTATTATTGCACTAAGTTCATTGCATAAAGTCAGATGGCCCATGGATGAAAACAACCAGCAAAACGCCAAGAAAACACTGCATAACCTAAGCTGGTACTTAATATAGTCATAGCAGCTGACAGAAAAATTGAACTGATCCTCCGTTCACTACAATCATACTGCCCCGACCATTAAACCCAGCACGCCTCAATGACAAAAGACACTAATAAGTGACTCTTTGGCAAAGACACAGCCTATCCTCGAGACCGAGAAAACACAGGCAGCGGATGGCACAGCCACCCGCAACCGCAATCACCAAAAGAGTGTGGCAAATAGCGCCAGACACGATATGGACAGCGGGACCCCGTTAAAGAAACTACAGAAAATGTAAGTAGGCAGGATTCTACGCAGCTACAGCTGAGCTAGCACTCGGCTCTACTAGCCCGCGTATATGCCCTCGCGCTTCGCATGTTTGTCCGTAACTACGTCTACCTCAGCCCATTTGTTCTTAGTCGAACAATACCGCCCTGCTTAGTTACACTAATTAGCGCGTAATTTACAGAACATATTCCGGGAAGCTCGTAGGATTTACGAGGCAGTGGCTCTATCTTTTTGTGAGTGCTCAGAAGGTCACCTCTGAAGGGAAAAACTTATTTCCTGGTAGTAATTTACCATAATTTGTTTACTCTAATTTAGGGGGCTATTGTGAAGCCAAGAACCTCAACCGTACTGGATCGGCAGAGAACTGCACTGCACTCTGACTGGTCTGACTTTACCCTGGCTTTGACGATGTTAATAGTTTTCAATTTCCATTTCGTAGAAATGCCTCTATGAAGAAAAACATATGCTGTTGCACTCCTATACTTCTATTAGTATATTAGTTGCCGTGGTGCCTCTACCTTGGTGTGTGCTTAGCCGTACTTTGCAATGTAGGCACTGTTATGATTTAACAACCTGTAGTCGTGCGCAAAAACCATGCGCACGTCAGTCTGTTAGGATTCCTAGACCGCGCAGGACATCTGCGCTTTAGTCTGTCGGTGTACTTCAGGGGGCACGCCTGTGACCTCTCTCTAGCACGTAAGGAGACGTCCAAATGCATCCTCCTGCAGACTCAACCAGTTATTCCGATTCACCAGCAGCATCGAGCGTTTTCTCACTGCTCCAGTGGTGCCCTAGACGTGGCCCGCTACGGACAACTCCGCTCCCTTATCCATTTAGGCCTACCCAATTTTTAAGTACCTTGAGCAGTTTATGCTCTCTGGTGAGAACTAATAATATTTTCAAGGCCTTGAGCGCCAGGTTTGGCGCTCCTTGGCGTAGACTGCTGTCGGGAGCGGGGCTGGATCGTGCAAATCTTGACAACCCCATGTTTACCTTCGCTTCACATTGAACAAGATTATTCAAGTTTCCCGTGCGATCCTGAAGCTGGCCCAGCGCGGCATCGTCGATGTGACTACGCGAAGATCGAGTTGGAGACCGTCCGCCCTGACCAAAGCGAAACTACATTATCCATTATGAGGGGTAGAGCCAGAATGGAGTAACCCACCGGCCCACCTCCAGCTGACGACCCGGGAAGCACCTCTCCGGCGCATCGAGCCTGCTGCAAGATTGCTCAAAGTGATTACGGCTAGGGACTTGTAACTTGGTCGGGGTACCAAGGCAGCTTGCTAGCTAATCACGACCGGAACCTATATTCAATTTCTAAGCCTTCATACTAAGCCATCGTGCATATTCAAGTTCTAAACCTTTGTGCCTACTCCATTTCTAAGCCTCGAACTAGGGCATCGTGCAAATTCAAGGTCTAGGCCTTTGTGTATATCAGTTCTAGACACTCGTGCATATTTAAACTTTCGAAGCACTGTAACCTTGCGGTTTCACGCCATAGTATTGAGTGCAGTGGGATCGCTTTGTGTCACCCTGGTTTAGCTTCATTTACTGTAGTGTTAACAGAATGTACTAGGGAAGTGGCGTAGGCATCTGATCCAGTAGACGTGAGCGTTGGACTCGCTAGTCGGGATAATTGTTGGTGTTGGCTCCATTGTGGGGTAATTGTTTCCTTACGGAAACATTTCCAGGGTCTAAACTTGTGTCTGTTTCCCATTTCGAGCTAAGGCTCGCTGAGTTTCCGTAGTCGCAAGTTCAGTTATATTTGATTATGTACACTATTCTACGAAAATAGAGGAAATTATGCATTGGTGGGGAACGATATTTTACCAGTTACAGTATTTGTTAACTCGTGTAATGCTACAGCTTCGTGGTAGCATTTCCTAGTCCACTGTAGCTGTACGGTAGGGTCGCCCATTGGTATCAAACCTAAGAATTTGAGGGTGTTCAATACGGTACATTGGGCTAAGCGCGCCGCACTTTCTTCTGGTGCTTTATATGCAGTCTGCGGGCTCCCCCTTCATGAGCTTTGGCACAGTGAAGTTGCTCCCAAGTTTAGTGAGTAGCTACATATAATAGAGCAAGATAAGCGGCACACCTTTTACCAACCGAATTAGTCATGGTACTGGCTGGCTAGTCATAGTTTGGGTGCGGTTCTATTATTTACATCATGAATACCAAAAAACGTTCAATATACCAAGTATTTATAATTCTTTCTTTCTGACAGAAACTCATGGTTCTACTGGGTCGGAACGCTGCGAGTCGGTCTGGCGGGGGTCCTGCCATCGGTCGGGACCTTGGAGTCGTACCGAAGTTCCGCTCTGCAACGCAGAGGGAATCTAATCGTTGAACAATCAGAAGTTTTAATAAAAACTAGAAAACGACTTTATCGTGTAATTCCTGCCGCAGTGCCATGAGGGGTTTTTCTGAATCTGCAAGCTTAGTAAAATTTATTAGTCAAGTAGAGAGTCCAAGCCCTTAGTAAGGTTAATCTTCTATTTTAATTCACCACTTCAGGTGAAAGGCTGTGGGAACTTTGATTCATTTACTACACCATGGTATTATTGAAGTTCGAAAAATATTAGCCCCGTCCTCTTTGGGATGTGGCGCTGTGTTAGACTTCATGTCTGGTACAGCGCTGCATCGGTGAGGATTTTTCTGACACCCTAACCAGACTAGGACTTCTGTGATCTGTTAGGCCGCCACTGACTTACCGCGATATTTCACTATATCGGCCAGAAGTCTAGACGAGGAGTTAGCCGTTGTGTATCGAGGTTTTGGCTTGCCCTAGGCAGGCACTGGTAAGGTACTTGTAGATGTGGCCCTGTACCTCTGTACCTCTTTCCCCTGCACCCCAGGCCTTCAGTTAGTCTGCCACGTTCGTAGAGCCCCTAAGGCCTTACCTTCGTTGGCCGCTCCGGGGCTCTGATCTATCGATCTAGGTGTAAGAAAAACGAGTGGCTGAACCTCGGCTTCTCACTGAACCCTTACTGTCGTACTTCAGACCAGCCAGAATCCAGATCTATATGGAACCTGGAAGTCTCTCACTCGTTTACCGCGTTGCTCCACTGTCTGGTCGGCCTTCATAACTGAGCCCTAGTACAAGTGTCTAAAGGTTAGGCTAGCCAGTTGGCCTTACTGTGCGCCTAGTAAGTACCTAATCCGCGTTAGGAGCGAAGAAAACTAATTCCTCCTCAGGGCTCTTTTCGTCCTTACCACGGAAACAGTTCGAAACCATCCTAAGCGCCTGTAGAGTCCCGTAAGAATAGAAAACTATAGACTCCAAGGAAAAACAGGCTTCTCTTTGTTTTAAAGGTTGTGTATTGTTAGAGGTCAGGCGTACCTATAGTCATCGGTGTTTTTCAATCTCGAGAAAACAGAAATCCCTGTTTTTTCCCTCTCATGTTTTCGATAGAAGCGGCATATCTCTTCTGCTGGTCGTCGGACCAATCCGTAATTGGACCTGTTTTTGGGCCAAGAACGGGACTCATCCCTCGTGTCGGAAACAGTGCTAACAACTTTATCTTTTGTCTACATCGGCAATAACTCGGCCACCTAGGTACTCATTGTACCCATCGGTTTTAGTGAGGTCAGAGATCCGGAGGTTAGACGAGAATGCTTGTACTTTATCGGTCCATTTATAAAGTATCTATATATGGTGCACTTTTAATTAGTCTTATGGGTTGACTTGAGAATGAGTTTATCAGATTTTTCTAGGGTCGACTTCAAATCAGCCGTTGGGAGGCAATTCTGAGCCCCTGCAGCTTACCGGATGAGGCTGGGAAGCGTCTCCGCGATCCTGAGCCCTCATAAAGTACCTACTTAGTAGAAGGTATTTTACGTATAGTGCACCTTCCTCTCTAATCTCCAGGCTCGATCCTGGGAATAGTAGGATCCTAGAGCTCTTGTTGGGTTGACTCCATCTCGACAGATGGGTACTCTTTCGCATTCTTGGTTATGGAAGTGATCATATCTGGTCACTTGCCCGGTCAAGGGTCGACCATAGAGTAGAAGTGGGCATCATAGTGTCTTTTTCACGTCTTCAGGGCGACTTCAGGGCGCTTCGTTCAAATTATGGAACGCTTCGTTCAAATTATGGGTCGCTCTAGGGTAATCGGGTGGATTATAATGTCCCAGTATGATCGACGCCCTATGTAGTTGGGAGATCAGCCTGCCTTCTTCAGCTTTATTTAATCTCATGGCTCGACCCTGAGACAAAGGTTGGCTAGTAGTGCTCCTCTTAAGTAGTTTAAAGATCGTTGAAAAGGAAGTAATTCTCCAACCCCAACCGTTTATCTGCAGGGAAGGGAGGTTTTCGGTCGTCCTGAGCACTCCAGGGACACTTTTTAGCATCTATATCTATATACGATTATAGTACCCTTTTAGCCTAATTTTATGGGTCGACTTTGATAAACTGTAGTGATCATATTACTAACTTGACCTGTCGGTAGGTAGTCAAATGATCCTGACGGGGCCTCTCAACTTGTTCTGAATCAGAGATCTGCCGATAGTGCTAGTTTTAGCCTATCTACTGATCTTCTAGTGGCATTCGTCGCGCGCGTTGATTATGATTACCATCGCTCTTGTCGGCATTCTCGAGACCCGAGATCAGCTGCTTCCCACAGCTGGTACTCATCGACAAGTCGGAAAACTTTAGCTTTGCTGGAGGTCAGAGAAAAAGCTCGCTAGCTTATCAGCTGATCTCCCCAGCCGGTACTCATCGATAGTGGCGCAGCTCACGTCGGTATTCCCCTCTGCTAGAGAACAGAGATAAAGTTCGATAGCATATCAACTGATCTCCTAGCCGGTGCTCTTCAAGCATGGCGGACTCTTACAGTTGGGAGTGCGATACTGCTCACATCGGAATTTCCTTCTGCTAGCGGACAGTCTCTCAACTGCTCTCCTAGCCGGTAATCTTGAAAATGTTGAACTCCTACTGTCGGGAGTGCGACATCACTCACATCGGCCTTTCCCTCTGCTAGAGGAGTTTATTAACCGATCCCCCAACCGTTACTCTTCGAACGTGGAGAACTCCTACAGTCGGGAGTGCGACACCGCTCACATCGGTATTTCCCTTTTGCTAGAGGACAGTAGGCCTATATCCACTGATCCCCTAGCTGGTACTCCTTCGAATGTGGCGAACTCCTACCGTCGGGAGTATCGACATCGCTCACATCGGCATTTCCTTCTACTAGAGATCAGTATAACAACTGATCCCCTAGTCGGAACTTCTTCGAATGTGGCGAACTCCTATAGTCGGGAGTAACGACAACGATTACCTATGTATTCCCGTTTGCTAGAGGCATAATGTATCAACTGATCCCTCAGCCGGTACTCGTCGAACGTGGCGAACTCCTACCGTCGGGAGTATCAACATCGCTCACATCGGCATTCCCTTCTACTAGAGATCAGTATAACAACTGATCCCCTAGTCGGAACTTCTTCGAATGTGGCGAACTCTTATAGTCGGGAGTAACGACAACAATTACCTATGTATTCCCGTTTGCTAGAGGCACAATGGATCAACTGATCCCTCAGCCGGTACTCGTCGAATGTGGCGAACTCCTACAGTCGGGAGTATCGACATCGCTCACATCGGTAATCCCGTGGCCTGCGCGTTATCAGGCCGCTCCCATTGTCCGGCCACCGGACGCCCCTTTGTTTGTATGAGCTGGCTTTGGGTATGGGGCTCTGCGTAGCCCCTGAGTTGGAGGAATAGGCTGAATGTTCCAATGAACAATTTTGCAGTGGTAAGCGAAAGGCAGAGTACCTCTGTCAGCTAGCACCACGACTTACGTCTTCGCGGGTTTCTCCACGTCGGGAGAACTGATCTAGTCGTCACACTCTTGTTAATTGACAGGTAAGTACTCTTGCGTTTTTTTTTTGGACTTGGCCAAAAATGTAAGGTATGCTCTTGTGTAAGTATAGGAGCAATCCTGTTAGAAGTTTTTCTGTACTCAGTCTAGTATCTTAGTAGCTATAGACTGAAGTACAGTATCGTATAATACTGACACTTTACCTGTGNGGAGGCAATTCTGAGCCCCTGCAGCTTACCGGATGAGGCTGGGAAGCGTCTCCGCGATCCTGAGCCCTCATAAAGTACCTACTTAGTAGAAGGTATTTTACGTATAGTGCACCTTCCTCTCTAATCTCCAGGCTCGATCCTGGGAATAGTAGGATCCTAGAGCTCTTGTTGGGTTGACTCCATCTCGACAGATGGGTACTCTTTCGCATTCTTGGTTATGGAAGTGATCATATCTGGTCACTTGCCCGGTCAAGGGTCGACCATAGAGTAGAAGTGGGCATCATAGTGTCTTTTTCACGTCTTCAGGGCGACTTCAGGGCGCTTCGTTCAAATTATGGAACGCTTCGTTCAAATTATGGGTCGCTCTAGGGTAATCGGGTGGATTATAATGTCCCAGTATGATCGACGCCCTATGTAGTTGGGAGATCAGCCTGCCTTCTTCAGCTTTATTTAATCTCATGGCTCGACCCTGAGACAAAGGTTGGCTAGTAGTGCTCCTCTTAAGTAGTTTAAAGATCGTTGAAAAGGAAGTAATTCTCCAACCCCAACCGTTTATCTGCAGGGAAGGGAGGTTTTCGGTCGTCCTGAGCACTCCAGGGACACTTTTTAGCATCTATATCTATATACGATTATAGTACCCTTTTAGCCTAATTTTATGGGTCGACTTTGATAAACTGTAGTGATCATATTACTAACTTGACCTGTCGGTAGGTAGTCAAATGATCCTGACGGGGCCTCTCAACTTGTTCTGAATCAGAGATCTGCCGATAGTGCTAGTTTTAGCCTATCTACTGATCTTCTAGTGGCATTCGTCGCGCGCGTTGATTATGATTACCATCGCTCTTGTCGGCATTCTCGAGACCCGAGATCAGCTGCTTCCCACAGCTGGTACTCATCGACAAGTCGGAAAACTTTAGCTTTGCTGGAGGTCAGAGAAAAAGCTCGCTAGCTTATCAGCTGATCTCCCCAGCCGGTACTCATCGATAGTGGCGCAGCTCACGTCGGTATTCCCCTCTGCTAGAGAACAGAGATAAAGTTCGATAGCATATCAACTGATCTCCTAGCCGGTGCTCTTCAAGCATGGCGGACTCTTACAGTTGGGAGTGCGATACTGCTCACATCGGAATTTCCTTCTGCTAGCGGACAGTCTCTCAACTGCTCTCCTAGCCGGTAATCTTGAAAATGTTGAACTCCTACTGTCGGGAGTGCGACATCACTCACATCGGCCTTTCCCTCTGCTAGAGGAGTTTATTAACCGATCCCCCAACCGTTACTCTTCGAACGTGGAGAACTCCTACAGTCGGGAGTGCGACACCGCTCACATCGGTATTTCCCTTTTGCTAGAGGACAGTAGGCCTATATCCACTGATCCCCTAGCTGGTACTCCTTCGAATGTGGCGAACTCCTACCGTCGGGAGTATCGACATCGCTCACATCGGCATTTCCTTCTACTAGAGATCAGTATAACAACTGATCCCCTAGTCGGAACTTCTTCGAATGTGGCGAACTCCTATAGTCGGGAGTAACGACAACGATTACCTATGTATTCCCGTTTGCTAGAGGCATAATGTATCAACTGATCCCTCAGCCGGTACTCGTCGAACGTGGCGAACTCCTACCGTCGGGAGTATCAACATCGCTCACATCGGCATTCCCTTCTACTAGAGATCAGTATAACAACTGATCCCCTAGTCGGAACTTCTTCGAATGTGGCGAACTCTTATAGTCGGGAGTAACGACAACAATTACCTATGTATTCCCGTTTGCTAGAGGCACAATGGATCAACTGATCCCTCAGCCGGTACTCGTCGAATGTGGCGAACTCCTACAGTCGGGAGTATCGACATCGCTCACATCGGTAATCCCGTGGCCTGCGCGTTATCAGGCCGCTCCCATTGTCCGGCCACCGGACGCCCCTTTGTTTGTATGAGCTGGCTTTGGGTATGGGGCTCTGCGTAGCCCCTGAGTTGGAGGAATAGGCTGAATGTTCCAATGAACAATTTTGCAGTGGTAAGCGAAAGGCAGAGTACCTCTGTCAGCTAGCACCACGACTTACGTCTTCGCGGGTTTCTCCACGTCGGGAGAACTGATCTAGTCGTCACACTCTTGTTAATTGACAGGTAAGTACTCTTGCGTTTTTTTTTTGGACTTGGCCAAAAATGTAAGGTATGCTCTTGTGTAAGTATAGGAGCAATCCTGTTAGAAGTTTTTCTGTACTCAGTCTAGTATCTTAGTAGCTATAGACTGAAGTACAGTATCGTATAATACTGACACTTTACCTGTGCATGTTAGTATAAGAATTTTAAAAATCTGTTAACTCTGAATCTGTTCCTTTTCCAGTTGATAGATTTACTTCATCTCAGATTTTTTTTCTTCCCCCTCCATCCGCGGCTACATAGGTAAGCACCCGACCCTGAGCCTCATTCCGGACGACGAGCGAACATCTCGCTACTAAAGAGCTTAGCTTCCGGCAGAGTACCTCTGTCCGATAGCACTGACTTTCCGACAGCGTAGCTTGTGGAGCAGGGAGGGGTCTGTGGCGACTCCTGATGTGGAGGGTGCCGTAAAAAGTGCTCAAGCTTACTCTGATCTGTTGTCTATTATCCCTGCCCGCGGAAGTCTTCCGATTGACCTATCACAGGAGTTTGATTCCGCACTTGCGTATCTATGTATCTTCTGTTCTTTTGTGCGAACAGAACTCCAATTGCTGGTATCTTAAAACTCTCCGGTGAGAGTTACAATGAAGGAGCTGTCAGCTTTGTCTTAATTGTGTCACTGTCTGAGGGAGTGACTTTACTCTTATATTATTATTATTCTTATTCGCAGTCACACAAAATGTGGTGGCTATATTATCTAACATTTCTTGATAGCTAACAAATGGAGACCACAAAATGACGCAGAGAATGCATGAAAACATTTCAGTAGCCGATAGTGCTATGCACTCAAAAATACTCTATATAGCTACATTCCCTACCAACTATGACAGCTTGAGGGTAGTTCAGACTCTTTTTTCTGAGGGTTGTGCAAGGTCACTCCCAAGAAAAGTGAAATGCTGTGAAGCATCATAGCTCACTTAACTGATGCTAGAGTCTGAGTCTACATTACTGTATTATTATCATACTCCCAGGTTTACCAATGCGCCCATCTCGAAGAGAGATTCAAGCAGTGAGGCAGGGTATGTGGCTGAGTGCCATCATCACGGATAACTGAGTGTACAACAACTCATTAGTTACTGATCTCAAATTGGCCAATTTTTGGAACCTTTCCCTTTAGGTTCCTACGCCCTTGTACTAGTCTTCAGTAAGAAGTAGTCCGACAAGGAAGACTTTTTTTTGGTAAAAGGACCGTTGGTCAACTCTTACCACAGCTGCAGCATTCTCAGGCCAGGTAAATTATTCATAAGTTTCACCACTGCAGTATTCCTGAAATCATCAATATTAAGTTCTTCTTAATCCAGATTCCAATTTGAAATATTAAAAAACCCCACCCTAGATTCCTGCCTGTTTTCTGACGGTTAATACGCGTACCCGAAAATCAGACTAGGGTAACATGTCTAGTACCCGTCCACCATGCTAGTAGCCGTCCACTTGAGTTTAAAAACTTCCTGTGTGCAAACTAGCGGTATTAGAGAGCCGTATATAGGCTTGGTGTGACTAGATCAGTCCTTTCGACGTGGAGAAATCCGCGAAGACGGGAGTCGTGGTGCTATCCAACAGAGATACTCTGTCGGAAGCGAGCCACTGCAAAATGCCACTCTAAAGGCAGATGAGACAGTTTTGTTCCAATGGCATCCCTGAGAGGAGATGAACAGGCTGGTGCCGTAGCTTGGTACTCAGTCTTCTGCAGTCTGCTCCTCTCTCCCTTCCCTCGCGTAGTACCACCTGATGCTCTTTTCCTTTCCTTTCTTCCTCTTTTCGGCCAAAGCCCGTACTGGTGATGGCAGGGTATGGGGCGCGTGGATAGCTGGCCACTTTCGTAGCTATCATGATAGTCGATATGCTTTTTTGCGATTTTTTTGATGATTTCCCTTGCCTTTGGCGTATGTTTATTTATTGTTCTTTGCGTGCCTGATAACTAGACATCCGGATGTGGAAGAGAACCCCGGCCCTCATGGTTTTGGGTCTCACTCCTGCCGGATCTTGTACACTAATGCTTGGGGTCTATATGGTAATCTGGCAGAACTACATAGCTGTAGCCTCTTCCAATTACGACCTTGTGCTATGTTCGGAGACGCTCGTCTCAAGCCATCGCCATGTTTCTGAGCTGATGATCTCGAACTTTGAAAAGCCAGTGCTGCGGTTGCGTGACTCTTGCTCTGGATTTAGGGGTTTGGCTGCTTACGTTCGAAAGGGTGTTGTTGTGTCTAGGCAGAGTGAATACGAGTGTCCAAGCTGCGAGATGATGGTACTTCAAGTCTGTGGCTCATTCAGGAACTTTTATTGATTCTCAGTGTATCGCAGCCCATCTGCTGATGATACAGTCTTCGATTATCTCCTGGATGCAATGGCTAAAATTCAGTCATCGGATAGGCGTTCTGCTTTTGCCTTCATGGGTGACTTTAATTGTCACCATGTGGAATGGTTAAGCTCTGGGAAGACTGATTGCCATGGTCATGCCGCCTTCGATTTCGCGAGTGCCTCTGGTTGTGAGCAGTTGGTTGAAGGTCCTACCCATTTGATGGGAGGTGTTCTTGACCTACTAATGACTGATGTTTCTGATCTGGTTGGAGTCTCAGTGGTGTCTCCCATTGGTTCCTCGGACCATGGTG
>LQNS02277274.1:3977599-3992988 GCA_001587735.2 Parhyale hawaiensis | reverse complement strand
GGTCGCGGTGCGGAGAGCGGCGTTTTGCACTGTCTGCAGCTTGCGGACCGCAGACTGGCGAGCCCCAGGATACCAAACTGGGGCCGCGTAGGTTATGAGGGGTCGGATAAATGCCCTGTATGTGTGGAAACTATCAGTGCTTGAAAGCTGTACATAGGCTTTAACAGTAGGCTAACTAGTGCCGCACCATAACTGAAAATGACGATCTAAAAACAAAAAACAAAAAAACTGGTGGTGGCTTTAAAATTTTTTGCTAAAAACAGGAAAAATGTGAAAACCATCACCATTCGTTTTTTGTTTGATATTTTTCGCCCGTCATTTTCAGGGATGGTGCGGCACTACTTAGCCTACAGTTAAGCCTATGTACGGCTTTCCAGCACTGCTAGTTTTCACACAGGAAGTTTCTTAGTGCCAAGTGGATGGCTACTAGCTTGGTGGACAGGTACTAGACATGTTAGGCTACCCCCTATTACCAGAAACAATAAAGGTTGGTATCTAGTATGGTCATATTGTAATTTTTATTGATAGGAATAGTAAAATAACTGAGACAAAAGTGCAAGTGGATTGGCAAGATGATGCCAAAATCTGATGAAAGTAACAAACATTTAGTAAATGAATCATTGCTGCTATTTGACTTGGATTGTGATGTGTGCAATGTAGGTAGCTATATATATTTTCATGTTTTTTTTTCACTGTGTATTGCATTATGATTGCACACCTAAGCTTTCATACACAGCCTACCATCAAATGATGCTATTTGAGATATAACTATATATATTTTTACTAATGTAAAATGAGAATAGAGCAAAGCATTGTATCCTAACTTTCCACTTAGCTTCCTTATATAGGGCCCAGTTGGTACAATTAAAAGTGTAAACTGTAGAACTTGTTTCTGGTTCAGAATCAAAAGCTTGTCAAGAGTAGCATCACTTTGTTAAATTTCCACATATGGTAAGGGGTCCAAAGGAGACCCACATGGCCCAATGGAGACGCACCTGCAGTAAGAGGGCTGTAACGCGGCGACTGGACGCTGCAAGAAATGTTCAATGCCTACAAAAGAAAGCCTAATATGTCTCCTAAACACCCACAAAAAATGTTGCATGATTGGACATTCTCACAACGTCCACTCGCTGCCCAGCCCAATGGAGACGCAGGTGCCTATCCATTGGGCCAGTGTGTCTCCTTCGGGCCCCTAACCCTACAGAGGTGTGTAAACTCCTTGCTCTTTCTCATATTTATTTTGTTTTTCAGGAATGCAAAGAAGTCCAAACCTGCCACAGCGAAAACCAGTGAAATGAATGGGTGTACGGAAGAAATTTCTCCTACTGCTTCTGTTGCTGCTGCTGGTAGTGATGATAGTAGCTCTGCTGCCGGTCCTGATAGTAGTGCTAAGGTTAGCTATTTTGTTTAATGGCGAGAGCAGGGGGGGGGGAGGAGGAGATGAGTCGAAATGGGGAGGGTAGGCTACAGTGGCTCGAGTGGTGGAGTGGGAGGGGGAGGAGGCACCTAGTGGTTGGGAGTAGTGGTTGTGGGGGCTGGGAGAGAAGTGGAGCAGATTCAATCGATGGACCACCTCGAGGCACTGCGAAGGCTCGAGCAATGCCGATGGACCCTTCAGCCATAGACACCACACAGAAAAGACCAGCGCCCCTCCATGACGTTGCAGCTACACACTGCTAGCAAAGTTGACCGTGGGATTCGGATGAATCCCGGCCCTCGACAAGAGCAACGCCAGAAGGTGGCCCTGAACGCTTTGAAGCAATAGCTAGGCGAGAGTAAGTTGGCTCAGAGTGTCGAAGGACCGGGTGAGTCAACCAGGCCCTCCTGTGAGAGCAAAAAAAATCTGAACGGAAGAGAAAGTAGAGCCCGAGAAGAAGAAAAGGGAGATTGGGAGGTCGTCGGGTCGCGATGCTGGTCTTTGGCTCGCCGCAACATCGTTGAGAGGAGAAGACGTCCGGCGGCGAGGCAGACACACGGGCGACGATGTGAGCTTTGCGCATCTTGATTCGTATTTTGTGGCCAGGAGATTTTCCCAATTGTGGTGAGAAAGCTCCTGGTGAATCCGATTAATTGGATTCAGGGCAGTTCTATCTGCTAGCCAGCTATAGCAGACCTTTTAGAATAGGAGGAGATAATCAGAATAGCTGGACAGCACCTATTTCGTGCAGCGGTTGTTTTTAAAAATCTGGGAATAGCCAAAGCTTCCGTAGCCCTATAGGGAAGTTCGTGGGAGGTCGTTGATAGTGTAAACAAGATGTTGATCTCTCAAAGCACGACCTCCTCGGAAGTCGCACTTCACACATGTCTTTCCCATAAGTCGTTTCAGGACTTCTTATCCGATATAGGCGGCACCGCCCCACTGCTTTATTACAGTGGTACCGCAGACGGGGACCTGCTGTAATGGCTGCAAGCTCTCTTCCCTTTTTGCGGATGTGGGAGGATGAGCTTATTGTCCATTCCTGTAATGTTCCAACACAACCTAGGCCGCTCTGTCCAAGTACTACCTGCTGCGTTTATTACCCTACAAAACGTCTTGCTTGAAATTCCACTCATTAATTCTAGACCAGTCTGACTTTGATATTTATAATTTCCAGTTGTAGCTAAATATTGTGTATCATACAGCTAGGGCCTAATTGCTGTTGTACCTATCAGGTTGTATTAGTTTGGAAGAATTATAACCTGTTGCGATTATTGATGTATCGTTTCTGTTTACAGGCTACATTAGCTTCTTTCTCGGAAATGACACGTTACATGAGAGAGTTGAATCTTGCCAGTTCTCCACAGTTTCAGTTTTGGAAAACACAGCCTGTGCCTTCAATTGGTGAGTGATGAAATACGGTAGCCTACCCCATTCCCTCGTACACTGATTCTTCGATATGATAAGCTCGACCGGAGAGTTGCGCCTGGCTTGAATTAAATCGTTTGTTTTCTTTTGTTTAGTATGGACTCCAAGGCCGTAGGGGAACTTCCATCACAGTCCGATGATTATAACTAGAGCGCATACCTCCACCAAGTAAGGCAATGTTAACAAAAATTAAAATTGGTCCTGAAACCAGGATTTTCATGGTAGGTCACTAATCATCACCAAAATTCAGCTATTTGTGTCTCTTGATAGCAATACCAGTCTGTAATTTTCTTGAGGATCCCTCTGTAATTTCTCGAGTTATATTCTGACAAATACTATGGCAAACATTCAAACTCAGAAACTGACCGACCGAAAAACTCACAAACTGACCGACCGGTCATCACCAAAACTTGGTCATTTTTGCTTTTTAACATCTTTAACTCTGCTGGTAAATTTTATAAAGATTCATTCATAACTTTTTAGATAGCTATATTGCTAACAAGCATAAAATCAAACATAGAGACGAACAGAGAAACGGACAAATAGACCTAATATATCTAATCATTTGTTCTTCGTAACATACCCAACAATTCTTTCAAATTTCATGAAAATCCACCTACAACTTTTTCAGTTACGGTATCAAGAAAAAAAAAAGAGGCAGGCAAACACGGTTGAATAGATCTTCACCAAAAGTTGATCATTTGTTCTCTGTAACATGGCTAACAGTTCCTGTAAATTTCGTAAAGATCCGTCCATAACTTTTTTGAGCAATGATTACAGAGAAACAAACAACACACTGTACAAAAACATAACCTCTATGGCTGAGAGGTAATAAAAATTTTCAATTCTTGGTCGTCACGCCTGCCTCCTTATGTCCAATTTATTCCCTTTTTATATTTCAGCTTATTTTATTTTGCCCCTAATTATATTTGCCCTACTCATAATTCCTATGCATTCTTGTCTTTTATACCCGAGTTCTCTATATTCTTGGACACGCTGCATCCCCTTTGTTTCGTATTGTACTTCAATTTGAGCGTAGTATAAAAACAAAATATTGGCACAGTGCTGGTTTAGCCTCAAGAAGGTTTGCGGTATGTCACTAACTGGCGTTCTGTTCTACAGATGAGCAGATCCTGACTGGCGTAAATGAGCCAATAGAAGTAGACAAAGACGTCAGTGAAATCAGAGCTGAGCCCTACAATTTGCCTGCGGGCTTCCACTGGGAAACTTTGGACCTTCAGTCAACTGAAAAGGTTGGTTGTTTTGGTGCACTTAGCCTAATGCCCTGAAGTTTATGAACGTGTAAAACTAGTGATTCCCTTGTAGTTATTGTGTATAATACTTGCTGTGAAATGTGTATTGTGTGCGTACGATTTCTTAATAAAATTTAGCTATCGTACACTATTTTTACCCATAAAGTCATTTGCTACCGGTATTACAGTTTTTATTGTGGCCATTTCTACCCTGTCTTGTATTATGTTGGCATTTGTGCAGCTACAAGACCTCTATGTGTTGCTGAATGAAAACTACGTGGAGGATGATGACAACATGTTCAGGTAGGCCTAAGCTGTTGCTGTTTTATTACTTAACTGAGATAATATCTGTTTACCCACTACTATCTGGCATACATAGTAGCATGAGAGATTCTTATACCTCCCAACAGGTTTCTGTTTTTCCTACAACTAATTTATCCTTATTCTCCAAATATGGATTTGAAAAGAGATGTACCGTATTTCTGACCTAGGGAATTTGATGATCTGCTTTATATTACCGCCACAGTCCTAGGACTGGGGCCTCTGACGGGAACGGAACTGAGGTTGTGTGACATCGAGTACTGGCGTGTGGTTCTGACCATGGACTTCACTTTGCCTGTGCACCAGGTGCACTTGAACACTTCCTACAGCTTGTGCGTCTAGAGTTCTAATTTAAGGTGCATTTATACGATCATTGGGCAATGGCATTGTCGACCAAACTTCTCCCTCTTTTTTTTCGGAGGCTTTCTCTTCTGTCACGGGTCCAAAAATGAGAGGGACTGTCTGCGCTAGGTGGGCAATGACACTTCCGGTAGCTAGTACATTAAAGGTAGTATGGTAGGTCAGGACCGTTGTATTGGCTGTAAGCTCCAGGACACCACAAGAACGCTCTACGTGGTGTCTGCTTGTACGGCCCTAGTTAGTGCCAGTGCCAATAGCAGCGGCAAACGTATTCATGATGTTTAAAAAATAATTCGTTTTTGGAAGCCTACTTGCAGTAATAACTTGAGTAACGCTATTAAAGGAAAAAATAAGTAAAATTGATAACTTCAGACCCAGAAATAACGCACTGTAAGGAAAAGTTGCAAATTATGTGGGAGTTGATAAAGTTCAAAATACTTGGGTCCAGCCTGAAAATTCCAGATTCTCAATATGTGCAGATGATACTCATAAGTCTTTAGCTGATCTTGGTTGAAGTTAGTTCCGAAAATTAATCTAGAGTTAGAAATACCTACCTACGTCCAGATATATATGTGCTGAATATGCAGTGATTTATTTATGGGTTAATATCTTTCTTGTGAATTATTAGAATACCTAAATTTTCATGATTTGCTACCTGCGGTTGGCGCCCAAGAGTGATGCCATCGGCTGTGTGTATGTCAGTGCCAGGCTTTAATAGCCAAAATAGCGAACGTTGTGATGACGCAGAACCACCAGACGATGCTCTTCGGCCACAAGGTAGCTACTCCTTAAAAGTTGCCCGAATCAGTCGTACTGTGCTGTGGTTTCTAGTATTGCTGTGAACGTCGCCAGAGGTGGATGTGTGGCTGCGGCTGCTTGACAACGTTGAAACTTGTTGTGGAATACCAATGGATGACCCTCTGAGGTATATTCTGACGGGCCCTTTCCCTGTCACAATATATATGGGCCTTGCGAACATAAGAGCTGTCCCGAGTGCCTTCTCCGCGGAGGATGTTGCAGCTGGCCGCAGTTCCTGCTGAGAAGGTTTGTTTGTTAGGTAAGGTAAGTTCGCTTTCCTTCCCTTTATGTCCCACGAGGTGGGCTGTCGATTGAGGTAGCCGACTTCTCTCTTGCGTGGAAGGCCTTGAAAGGGGCCGTCCACTCAAGTGTCTTTTCTCTATTCTTTGGGCCTCTTTCTCGCCAGTAGTAGCGCACTGTGCCAAGATTGAGACAAGTATAGAACTCACCTTGTTAGTTCACTATTAGATTGAATTTCCGGCAGAAATGCCGAGTCAAATTATGTATCACTGCTTACATAGCACCTTCGTGTCAAGTGCTGTGGTGGTTAAAGTAAGACTCTAATAGTAATATTTCCATTCGACTTGTGACACTACATTCCTCTTTGTGTACTTCTTCCACATCAAAGCCTGTCATAAAAATGATTTTCTTCGTGTGTTAACTCATGGCGATGCACTCAGGTTATGACTGATAACTTCGCCAAGGTGCTTAAATTTTGGTTAGCAATGGTACCGCGAAATGACTGTCGAATGATCGTGTAAACAGTCCTTCAACAATCATAGACTCCCGTAAGGTGGGCTATTTTGTCATGTCGTATCTTTCCCAGAATGTCAGTGGGGTCACGTACCCCACCTTATGTCATTGCATATCTGGCTACAGTTCCTGCTCTGAGCTTTGTATTGTTTTCTATGTAGTTTTTCATCTTCCTTGCCCAGCATCTTTTTTCCTGCTAGCAGTAATGCTCTTGGCCGCCTTCAGACTAATTATTTGATGTCGAACAGTCCTCAGCCTTCCGTGATGTTGTTGCGCGACCGTCTTGTTTATTGGATCATACTGTACTATGAGTGTCGTGGAATAAAATACGTAATGCTCTTCACTGGTTACTTAATCCATGGTCTTACGGCCCTGTGAAATTAGGAATACACCGATTGGGGTTATCACTTGATTGCGTTCCCAACATCCCCTTCATGCATCATGCTGTTGGGTCTGCGTGGTCGTGCTGCTCACCTCACTACCCTAATTCCCGCAGATTTGACTACAGTCGAGAGTTCCTACAGTGGGCGTTGCTGCCTCCTGGCTGGAGGAAAAACTGGCACGTGGGGGTGCGGGTCACCAAGACTGACAAGCTCATGGGCTTCATCAGTGCTGTACCTGCTGCTATTAGGATCTACGATAAGTGTGTAACTCTTAGTCTGCATTTTGTGTGGGCATACCTGACACTTCAACATTTTCTTGTTAGTGTGCATTTTACTATAAATAAACTGATCTTGTAGTTACTCCTGCGTTTGGCACGGACTGCAGTTGCAACTTGTTCATATTCTTTTTGTGTTGTATTAACTATTGTGGGCATAGTATCAGGTTCAGTTCTACACTTGTTATATTTGGAATTAATTCTACCAGGGTGTACTTTTCTTTGTCAGAAGCTTTACTGCTATTCAGTTATGTATGTAATGGGACCTTTATTACGTGGATCTGTGACTGCCGTAAGGTGTCTCATGCTAAGCGTTTTATGTTACAGAGTGCAAAAGATGGTAGAGATAAACTTCTTGTGCGTACACAAGAAGCTCAGATCAAAGCGCCTCGCTCCTGTTCTTATTAAGGAAATTACTCGGAGAGTCAACCTCGTGGGCATCTTCCAGGTGTGTTGTGATGAGTTAATGTGCTCCTGCAATTGTTAATTAGTGGCTATAAGCTTGAGTGTCAAGTTATAATGTGTCCATTGCATGGTATTAAGTTGGCATAAAGTGTTGAATGCTCCTTATGTAAGTAGGTACTTGGAAGTGCCGTAAAGTTTGTGCGCTCATGAGTGAAGTTAATAGAACAACGTTAGTCATCGTGTGTGTGGTGTTACGCACACGCGCTCAGATACACGCCATAGTTGCATTTAGTCGTGTCTTCAGTACTCACTGAGCTGGGAGCAGATGTGTGCTTGATTTTGGATGCCTCGCACCGCAAATTTTACCTATTTACGTTGTTTTTGCTGCAGTTTTCTATTTTAAGATTTTCTCATCGCCATGGCTTTTACAGGACTCAGTTCTGAGATAAAGTCCGTAATATTAGCGTAGACGATCAAAAGTGTATAAAGTAGAGACCTAGTGAATTATACTAAGTGTGGTTAAAGCATAGGCTCGGGCTTATGTACTCACTTGCCTAGCTAAACGTGTGATAAGTTTGCCTGCTGCCCGTGAGTTCTCTCTTGGCATATAGGAGCAGGTGTTGTTGGGTGCCTGACATTGCATAGGAACCCATGGGCCGTGGGCATCGCTTGACGGATCATGGATATTTTCACCAGGCTCGGTACGCCTCGCTAGTTCTCTTAAGCCTCGTCCACACTACCGCAAATAAGTGCCGCCGGCGCCTGTGCGATTTCACTGAACGTAGCACTCTACGGCCGGTCAGTGAAGTTCAGCAAACCTACGCTGCTTTGCTTCTTCAACCCAGGAAGCTGCAGTTTCTGCCTTATTTTAAATTTTAAAGCCTAAAACCTATTTTACTTATGGTATTGAAAGAACTAGGAAAAACAATCATTTTAAATGCAGTTAGTGTCGACAGTAGAAGCGTTTTATATCTCTGTTCAAATTTGCACTGAATTGGAACTCGGAGAATCTTTGGGCTAATGTAATTTCTTCGAAGCTACGACAAAACCCTATAGAACGCCTGATTTATTCGTTGAACGTGAGGGGAACAATAGACTTTCAAGTGAACCGGCTTTGTTTGTGGTCTAAATCCTGCGAAAATATCCTACAAATTAAGGCGTGCTAAAACGTACCAATCTGCGATTTGATGAGAAAAACTCGCCGCGATATGCGATAACGAAACTGTCAAGATATTTTTGCGGTAATCTGGACGGGGCTCAATCGAGATAATTGTTAAAGTCAAATCTATTTACCTTACCTCAGTACTGAAGCATGTAGGAGCCTTGTGGATACATAAGTTCAAAAACAAACATGTGAAATTTATGATGCTTAAAAATGCATACCAATGAGTGGCGAGGAAACATATGAGTATCACACCACTGTGTGTCAGTGTGTGTGAGGTTCACATAACGCACAATGGCCGCTGGCTCGCTGTAGCCACTAATGTGTTCACACTTTTGTTTAGTGTCACAGCCCGCGTGACCCAACACGGTGACGCGGCCGCTAGTTTGGGTTATAGGGTTAGCATGGGTTCCACGTTTCTGTGTAGCTATAACTATCATATACCGAGGGCTTAGAGCCAGAAGTGGCTATATCCCTTTTTGGGGAATTTGGGTTCCACTCACAAAGTGGGTGCCTGTGAGGCATATTTTTAGTGTCACGGGTGTCTATGCCGTATATTTTCATGTCATATCTCTTCTTAATGAAGAGATATGGCATAGACACCCGTGACACTACAAATATGCCTCACAGGCACCCACTTGGTGAGGGAACCAGTTTTCACCAAAAATAGACAGACACTTCTGGCTCTAAGCCCTCGATATGTTACTTGTTCCTTCCTAGGTGAAATCGCAGTTGTAGTGGAAACGGAAGCTCAAGGGGGTCGTTTACAAATTTTGGAATTTTCTTTATTAGTGGTCCGATCTTACTGAAATTTTCACATATGCAAAATTAAAAAAAAAACACTTTTTATTCGTGCAACTTTTTCCATTTAGGCGTTAGTTTTTTATATACACATATATATATAATATATATACATTTTAAAAGAATAAAAAGTTTATAGAACTGCCTCAATTTTTATGCTAGAATAAAAACAAAGACAGTTTTGGAATCCTTGAAAGATTCCCTACAACAATTACGTTTCATAATTTTTTCTTTCTTTTTCGTTTTCTATTGACGTGAGATTTTAGATGGGTGACTGAAAGGGTTGCAGCATTGAAATTTAGTCCTATATATCTTTTACCATTACTAACAACTCCTGCAAATTTCATAAAGGTCCATTCAAAACTTTTTGAATTATTGCGTAACCAACATTATGGCAAACACTACTCAAACATAAAAACAAATCAACCGATCTTTTCCAAAATTTAACCACTGTTGCCTTTTCACATTATAAACAATTCCTGTAAATTTCAAAGATCCATTCTAAACTTTTTTGAGTTATTGCGTTGCAAGCATTATGACAAATACAACTCAAAGATAGCCTATATGCACCAAAATTTAATCATTTATGTCTTTTAACATTACTAACAATTAGCCTACTGTGTGTTTTCGAATGATTCACTGAAAATTTTTTGAATTATTGCGTTAACAAACATGAAATCAAACGCAGCAACAAACATATGAACGAACAAAGTGATCATCAGAAAAATTCGGTCTTTTACTCTTTGTAATAGCCTATACCTAACAACTCACGTAAATTTCATAGAAATCCATGCATTACTTCTTGAGTTATGACATTGAGAAAAATAAGGCAACCAAACAAACAAACAGATGGACGGATCTTCACCAAAAGTTCATCATCTGTTTCTCCTAACATACCTAACAATCCCTGTAAATTTCGTCAAAATCCGCTCATAACTTTTTGAGTTATCTTGGTGACAAAGAGACAAACCCGACAAAAACATAACCTCCTTGGCGGAGGTAATAATAATAATAGGCCTAATAATTGGGAGTGACAAATCCACACGTTTAATATCCCAACTATGCCCTACCTCTAAAGGCTAGAAGCGTAGGATAGGTTCTGCTAATGACTTCACAGCTTTTTACGGCTAGCATTTTACTGTGGCGCTAGTAACCCAACCCACTAGCTATAATAATATAGCTAATAGCTAGAAATGTACAAACAAACATTTCGCAACTATGAGTGCATGGTATTGCTACAACGTGAAGAGAAATAATAATCTTTGCAAGTAATTAATCGCTTGTATATGTTTAGTATTTCTGGCTCTTTTCTATCCAGATCTTATTTCAAAACCATCTAATTGTTGCCTTTCAGTAAGCGAAAGTAACCCGAACTGCTTGGTTTTCTAATCAAAAGCAAGAAGCTCGGATGACAAAGCTTTGAAGGATTTATTATTTAACGCTGCTTGTGTTGTTTGTAGCACTACGTTGATCTTGTTGCAAGGCATAAATAGACCGCAGCTTCCGAGTTGCCGTAATAAAATCTCATATCTGTACTTTTCACTTTTGCTGCTCACAAGCGAGGTTATATCTAAACTGGCGGTATTTAATGATTCTCTACAGCAACAATATTAGAATTGTAAATGAGGGTAATTGCGCTGTCATTGCACGTTGCGAGTCCGTGGTTTTTTCTATAAATACCTATACTGCGGAGAAGGATGATCTTCGCCGTGGCAAGAGGCCGTTCACACAAGCACGATTCCATATGAATTCCTCTTTGTTTCTGACAACATTGTCACGTAACGATTGCAGGTGTTCGACGGATCGAAATGAAGGCAGTGCGAAACCGCCTTTAGGTGCATAAGCTTCAGAGCGTTTTTGCTACGTATGTACTTCAATGGCGAGTATCCTAAACTTTTTGCCGACCTATTTAATTTGTGAGAATCGTCAGTATAAGTTAATTGCTGGATGTCATCAATCCTAAAGCACTAATTCGCTTTAGACAAAACTACAGCACACTGCACTTACTGTTATGTCTGTCCTTTTATTAATTGTTGCACGTGTGTGATGTGATGTTGTGGTCAGGCCGTGTACACCGCTGGTGTGGTGCTGCCCCAACCCGTGTCGTCCTGTCGCTACTGGCACCGCAACCTCAACCCAAAGAAACTCATCGAGGTAAAATTCTCCCACCTCGGCAAGAACATGACGATGCAGCGCACGCTGAGGCTCTACAAACTACCGGACAAACCACTCACTCAGGGCTATAGAAAAGCCACATCTAAAGACTTGACGCAGTGCAAAGCTCTGCTGGAGGTTCGTCTTATCGTACGGTGTACATGTAGCTCTCTTTAATATGATAACACAATCTTTTTATTGCAGTGGCAAGCTTCATTATACTGTATATATATGTTATTGTATTACAAGACATTACGGTTCGTTAATATCTTCTGTGGCCCTACCCTGCCACAATATGTTTGAGCATCACGCACCCGAGGGTCCCGAGTGCCTTCTCGGCAGGGGATGTAGCATCTGGCCGCAGTTCCTGCTGAGGAGGTTAGTTTTGTAAAGTTAGATAGGTTCTTATATTTCCCCTTCTGTTCCACGAGGTAGGCCACCGAATAGGGGTAAGCGACCCATCCCATGGGACTCCTATCTGCTCCCGTGTGGGGGGCCACGGAGGGAACCCCCTGCACGATGTTTGCTTTCTTCTGTCGTCTTCTCTTTTCGTTTTTCGTCTCTTTCCCTGAGCCGCATGGCTGAGCGATTACGTTCGGCTGAGCCGTGCAGGGTTAGAAATGCTCGCGCCTTATTTCCTGCCAGACATGGTGCACCTGGCCGAGATTGTACTAAAAGAGCTCATATGAGTTCGACTCAACTTTTAAACTAACTTCACAAAATTGGATCGCTGTTATATAGTCTTCGTTTCCAATACGGCGGGAAAACCCTCATTATAATAATATCTTCTATTTGCCTAAATTATATAGCTACGCGGTATATAAGGCATACCCTGAGGACTCCTTTTCTCAAAACTCAACGCAAACCTAAACCATACTACTTCCGCATGCTATCTCCCATGCAGAAATAATACATTCCTCTTAACCACCTCCTTCCTGAGAATCCTTTCTTGTCTCCTCCCTGGCTCCCCGCGAACCTGGGGGCATGCAATGCCTTCACTCAAGCAAGAAAATCTCAGATGTACGCCTCGTCAGTTAGGTACCTAATTATATTTAGATCACCTACAAGAGCATAATGCAGTTGAGCTTTTTATACGGACAATGGCACAGCACATGCTGTGGTGCACCGCAACAATATCACCTCAACGTCGCTTGTCCCAATCGCATCTATTTACACCTCTGAACTGTATGCTATTCTAACGGCCATCTCATGGCGGCCGTCTACAGTCTGAGAAAGTAGTAATAATAACTGACTGGAGGAGCTCAATTAACGGACTCCTCTGTATTGACTCTAGACATCCCATGGTAGTGAGTGCTCGACACCTCATCCGAGCTTTTCGCAAATGTTTTCGACTATGCTTGGTCCCCAGCTTATGGGTGTGGTGGGCAATGAGCGAGCCAATGCTGCTACTTGTAGGGCCGCGGAAACTCGTCGACCATCCCCCAAGAGAATACCAGCAACAGACCTTAAAATATGCGTAAAGAGTGCCATGGGAGCTCTTTGGAGCAATGAGTGGGAGGCGGAGTAGGAAAATAAACTGCGGCAAATGAAGCGTACCTCCAGACCTTTCCGATCCAGCAGCAGTCGCTCTCGCTCTTGGGAGACTAGACTGTGTCGCTAGAGAATTGGACACACGATATGCATCCACGGACAACTAATGTCAGCTGGTCCAGCCCCTTACTGCGACGACTGTATTGTTCCCCTGACAGTACCTCACTTTCTCATTGAATGCCCGGCATTCCTGGACACATGAATGCATCCACGGACAACTAATGTCAGCTGGTCCAGCCCCTTACTGCGACGACTGTATTGTTCCCCTGACAGTACCTCACTTTCTCATCGAATGCCCGTCATTCCTGGACACATGACGCCGACACTTCCAAGACCAGCTTCTGCAGCTGGACTATCTCCTCGGTGACAGCGGCCCTGTCACTTGCAGAGACACTCTATGCAATTACCTACACGCCATTAACTACTACTAGCTACCTGATATGACGTACCTACTAGCTCATTACAAATATTAAAACCAGCAAACTAATAACTATGCCGCTCCCTTTTATAATTTCGACTGAGATGCGTCTCGCTACGCTAAGTTGATGTACAAGAATAAAATGATGTATAGAAAAACGAGCTTCACTGCTTGGATCACGTCTTTCGACGTGCGGTGATAAAACTGGGAATATAATAATAATAATCGCTATATAACTGATAAAATGTAACAAAAAACTTACTACTAATCCATTGTTTGATTCACTCCTGAATCACTGTTATTGTGTCTGAGGTGGTTAAATTTGTACGATAATGATAATCATCTGTTGGCTGGTGAAAAATTTCAGTGAAAGTGAATGTCTGTGGAGAGCGGTCTGAAAGATGTGGCATTTATTTTATTTTGAATGATCCAAACGAATGTCGACACTTCTTATTAAGTGGATTTGTGGTTTTGGATTTTATCGTAGCTCAGAAGCCCATAATGTAGGTGCTAGGAAAAAGTTTGATTCCTCTGTTTTGAGTTATTTGCTGGAAACGAGGTATCGCGATGGAGCAAGACGGTGAGTATTGTGATCGTAATACTTGCCATTTTGGCGAGTACGGGCACATTTGGCCTCTAGAAAAGTGTTGCTGAGCATCGGTTGCTCTCTTGAGGTGGCCTCCATCATTAAATCATACTTGAGGGTATGAATGCACGAGTCGTTGCTGGTGGGAGACAGTCTGATGCATTTCCATTTGGGAATGGACTTTAACAGGGTTGCGTGATGGTGCTATTTCTGGTTGGACTTGTTATTATCGTGATGATTTTCAACGCCTATGTCGACAACGAGGTGAGTATCGACATCTACTTCAAGTTGGACGGGGTTGTCTTCAATGTGCAATGATTGATTGCGACAACAAGGGTCTGCTTTCAACTATCATGGAATTGAAGTTGCTGCCAATAGTGCTCTTGTGCTCATAAGGAGCGTAGTGCGTAGGCCTTGATGGACAGGGTTTCTCAACCCACAGCCCTCTACGATCTTGCTGTTGTTGCCGGCAATACCGAAGTCCCCCACCAGTCTTTGTTAGAAAAACTACCCGCTCCTCAAAACAAACTAAGTCAGCAAAATTTAGAAGTCCACGACTTCAGATACCTTGGTCGCGTTCTGTCTGATAGTTGAGCGCTCCATAGTCCGTGACATTAGCAGCCGCATTGCTAGTGGATCGGCAGCGTGCATTGTGCAGTGTGACGTTCACCCTCAGGCTGCTGTCGTGCCAGTTTTTCTATGCAACTGTGAGACTTGGGCCTTTACCGCAAGAGATAAAGTAAGTTCGCAGCAGCTTGTTTCAAGAGCAGGGATCTTAGGGAAGTGCTCTATGCGGAAAATTAAAGTTGGGCCTTATTCACATGGTTAAGCGCAGGCTCTCGAATTTGATAAAAGACGAGGTTGGCTTTCCAGCAGTGTCAGGTACACCTAAACTGATTATTGGCTTAGCTGATTGACGACGAAGCAAATCAGAGGGTGTGGGGATAAGTAGAAGTGCCGGTAATGGTGGTTAGTAAGTAGAATGTTTCACTGTAAATTTATCCTCGGACGATTCATCAATGGTTAATTGACTGAACGGCAAATTAATTGATTGGTAAGTTCATCGAATGGTAACTTCGTCATACTGTAAATTCATTGAAGGGTAATTTGTCGCATGTTGTTGTTGTTACGTAGGGGGCGGCTCCGGAGGGGGTCGGGCGTGTGGCGGAAGGTATGAGAAGGAAGGTAGGGAAGACAAGAAGTCATGCACAGATAGAGAGGTAGGAAGGAGGGCGGTAGGGTGGGCGGGACACTCAAACAGGTGGTTTACGGTATGGGGGGCGCAGTGGCACTCGGGGCAGGAGTCGGAATCCGCCAGTCCGAT
>LQNS02277274.1:3919060-3930617 GCA_001587735.2 Parhyale hawaiensis | reverse complement strand
TGACGAAATTTTTCAACTTTTTGTGGGTTATTTAGTCTTATTTTGTCCAGTTCCTCTAGAATTTTAACATCCTGATGAAATGCTAACTCTTCCAGAGAGGTAATCCTATTTTGGTCTAGAAGCTGGGCACAGCTGCTACATAATTCCCTTTTACTGTTTCTCGGACGTACGTAAGTCCCAAGTTTCGTGCTCTGGAACTAAACGGTCTGCTTTTTGACGTGGAAGCAGACTAGGCCCTTGTAGACGTTATGCTGCTCAATGATCTGACACGTTCAAAGGTGGATAGCCTAGTTTGCTTGCCGTAGGCATAGTGACACGTCCACACCGTGATGGACTGCATGACCACACCACACTTGACGGCCCGCTCCAATTGAATAGGTCCAACGGTTAGTTCATGAAACTTCGATAGCATATTTTGTAATGAACATAGCAACATCAAACATAGAGTAGGTATTCATAGTAACAGGAGCAATGAGTTTATTGGCAAGAAACACACTGGTCTGAGCATTGGCCATTGGTGAAAGATAAAATAAAATTTGATGAATTTTAGGTCATTTTGGTGTTGTAAAATTTAGTGATCAGCCCGTAGTTAGCTGTAGTTACAAAACAATTAGTGTTGTACTTGCTGGTGAACAAGTTTCCATCACCCCGCCTAGTTTTCGTTTCGTTAGAGGCCCCTATGTTAATTAGAAAAAATGTAATAGGTATTTATGTTTCTCTATGAGCTTATGGAGCTGCTTTCCTTTTTGAGTAGGCCTGGACAGTAGGGTGTAGTGTATGGATGATGTTGTAATAGACGAAAATGGCCGTTGTTTTTCCACGTATGGGCAGCTTAACATCCATACATTACATGGGTGTTATGGAGCTGAAAAGACATGGATTTGATTGAATAAAAATCTGTCATTACAAAACCCCTGAGGAGTATAGGATGAGTCGTAGGCCATAGCGCTGTAGATCGACGGCTGTATATAAAGGTGTCTTCGCCACCAGACAACCAATCATTGGGCTGAGTTGAGTTGGAGATCTTCACTAGCTATACTATCTTCATCAGTCCTGCTGGTGCTTACAATACTTATAGCTCCTTTCTGCTGAGGCCTTTAAGCTGGAAGCTTGTATAATTGTCGCTCCTTTTTGAGCTACCTATATACTGTAGCGCTTGCGGCTATGCTGCTTACAGGCTTTATTGTCCATAGCATTTTGTGCTCATGTAGTACTTCGATATTTGTGGCGAGTTCGCTGAGGTTCGCTCACATAGCGGTCGATTGTCTGTGCAGATTTTGTGAGCTACTACACATTGCCGTCAACAGTGATGCATCACCCGGTGCATCAGTCGGTGAAAGCTGCCTATTCTTTCTACAATGTCTCCACACAAACGCCGTGGAAGGATCTCATGAAGGATGCCCTCATCTCTGCGAAAAATGTGGGTCCTCATGACTCATCAAGTGTTTAGTGGAAACTAAAATTAATGTGTGCATCCTTGTCCCAGTATTGCATTATTGATATTTTGGAATAATTTTTTTGTGAAGGAGTGCGATCGTAATTCATAACTTGAGGGCAATTTCAGTATCAGGCCCTTTCTGGATTAGCAAATTCCGTTTTGCAATATAATCATAGGTAACAGGTTTTCAAATGGAGAAACTATGCAAGTAGCTATGTCCTGCACAAATTTTTCTGCTAGCGAATTGGTAAATTTACATTCGTTGCAGATGAAATATTGAGCTTAAGTGACTATAGATTGTTTATCGTATCGAATATTTTTTCTCTTAGATCTCGGGAACAGAAGAGTGAGAACTTTTGAATGGTCGGAAGTACGCCGTTTGATATAATACCGATATATTCTTTGGCATTGATGCTTACCTCGCACAGCATGACCTCTCCTACGACAAGAGATGAAAATGCCCCGAAATTATAATCCCCTTTTCAATGCATAACGTTTTGAAGACACCGTTCAGGAGCATCCCTCACGAGAGAAACCTCACGACAGAACGAATCACTCCATGACAATGTTATGAGTGCAAGGCGCCTTATTCTGCAGCAAAGCTCTTCTTATCTCTTACGTTCTTTTTTATAACAATGGTTTCTGCGCATCGTTTGATGATACACTCCTCTGCTCAAATTTTCTGATTATTGTTCTTTGAAAAACAGACTATCTGTGGTATTGAATTTTTTGAACAAATTTGTATTATTATATTCAGGCTTTTCCCGTCGTTTGACCAATTTTGTAAGGCTTTTTTCCTGTAGCGCAGAGCTGTCATTTTCAGCCTTGAGTCATCTCATATCGTAGAGGATTTGTGACGGTCTGAACCTGCATCCCTAACAGCATTACCTCGTTTTGAATTGCTTGCCAATTTTTTCGTTGTGGAAAAAATGAAATTAATAACATTTCCCTTGGTCGGAATGGATAAAATTTATTTGTGCTCAACTCCGCTGAATCTCTTCCTTCCAGTTCTGCTTGTAGTAATTTCGTCCTAATAAATACTAGCCTACATGCCTTCATAGACTAATTTAGCTTCACACACTTTAAACTGGCCTAATATTTTTAATGAGAATCAGTGAACACTACCGTACCTTAACTAAAATTTTGGAAAATTATTTAGGCCTAGTTTTTTGCCCAATAGTGTAGGACGTTGTGAGAAAATTCTATCGTGTGTAGCACATGTAAAATTTCCACCATAGCATGCATGTTAAATGGTGTTGCTTATCTCTATCCCTCAGTCACACTTTGATGTATTTAATGCCCTCGACCTCATGGAGAACAAGAGCTTCTTGGAGGAGTTGAAGTTCGGCCAAGGTGACGGCAACCTCCAGTATTACATGTACAATTGGCGATGTACGCCCATGCCTGCTGAAAAGGTCAGTACTTGAAGAGTGTGCTGGTAGAAGGAGTGCAAGTTTTGTGTTTTACTTTTTATGTCACTAGTGACACCATGTTTAAACTGGTTCTTCTTCCATGATCCCCTTCTCCATCCTCCTCTCGAGACTCCTGTCCCTAACTTGTGTTTGAATTTGTGAACCTTATGTTTGTCGCTGGTCGTGGCTGATGTGTTTACTGTAACAGACCTCATTTATGATCGTTTTTGCTATCTCAAGAAACTGGTATATAAATGCCGACGGGTGTAATTATATTCGCCTGAACCTTTTCTGACCTCCATGCACTATCCCTAACGACTCTTAGGTGAAGGACCCATATGTTGAAAAGTGTTTCATATGCTATGAACACATTCAAATGTAAGAGCCAAAAAATACGTGTATCTACCAAGAAACACAAATGTCCAAAAAATCCCCTTCTGAACAACATTTACCTGCCCCACTGATCAAAAGTGTGTCGAGCGTTCGAACCCTCCTAATGCTTGCTCGCAGTGTTGGATCTTAGGTGTCAGTTTTGTAAGGACTAAGCTTGTATGCTATGCATTCTGTAAGCTTAGTATCCTACACGGATGATTATAAGTACGGTATGCACCAAGACGTAAGGTTTGTATAAGCCTGTAGTAAAATGAAGCGTATTTTTCTGGTGTACTACTGAGCTCGAAAGAGCCAGCACGGATGACCTGTAGGTAGCTATACACTTTAGCGGCGTGTCTGTTAAGGCGCTAAAAATGTCGATGCAAAATCGAGAAATGTTTTTTCACTGCGCTTGTTAATAAATTTCTTCTAGTCATCGTTATCCCGCGCCCCTTGCTAATAAATTTCGCTTTGTCGGCCCATACGTTCGATCAAGAATCACTGGAGGACAGAGGGACGTGGAGTACTGAACCAATAAGGTCCATGTAGATCCGTGTTACTTGGATCCAGTAGGTTCAGTCTATTCTATATTCTATTAGCGGGGGAAATCAGACAAGCAGTAGAGGCAGAACTATATTGTGGTACCGAGTCACGACAGGTAAGCACACTGGCTAGTTGATCACCGAGCGTCCACCTGTAAATGAGCTAGCGACAATACTGACAGGTCGCTCTTATAGGCTACTGGTATAGGGCGTGCCTGCATGGCGCACAATGACAATGGCGCGCATTGACATCCCTCTTCTGTAGGCCTATACTCACACGTTAGCTTAAACTGTCGGCAGCTAAGCTGTCTACACTTAGAATGGAAATAATAGATTTGTGGCAGAATTGACCACATCTCGACTATTTGGCTATAAATTTCAGTGAAAATTTCACAGAGTTAAACTTATGATGCTTATAGTGTCTGTATATTTTCAAAAGACTAATCGTGCTGGTTCTAGAAAAATTCTGTTTTTTTTGTCAATTTTACTAATTGCACTGAGCGGCGGTAATGGCATTTTAACTAAAACAAAATATTCAGAGCTTATATCCCCAAAGCGGCAAAAATGAACAGCACAAATGAGAAAAATATGTATTAAACAAGAAATCATTATTCAAAAGTTTACAATGACTGAAAAAAAGTCTTATTTGCCAACATGAACCCCATAACGTTTAATAACTTCAATAATCCTTGAATCCATGCAGCCAGCCAGAAGGTGGAACTGCCCTTGCTGTTGCTGCAGCAACTGCATCCGAAAAGACAGATTTTGAGTTGTATTGCCTTCCATCTGCATAAATTTCATTTTTCAGAAAGGCCCAGAAGTTTTCACTGGGGTTTAGATCAGGTGAGCACGGTGGCGAAACCATCAGTTTCTCCCCATGGAACCCCAAAGAGTCCAGAAATGCTGTGGTAGTACTGGCAGAGTGAGAAGGCGTATTATTATGCATGAAAATCAAGTTTCAAAGCAAAGAAAGGTATATGTCATCCAGCCATGAGACTAAGGTGTCCATTACCATGTCACAAAATGATGCAGATGTAATTTGCACACCATCAGGTAGCTACTCTAACTGGACCTACAAGTCGATCTCCTATGATACCAGCCCATATCATAACACCACCTCCCTGTTGTTGACGTTTTATGCGTTGATGACACTCACCTCCAGTATAGACCGACCGGGGCCCCGGCAAACCCCGGCCATTTTCAGCGCCCCAGTCGCGGCCCCAGTTTATCGAATATTGCTTACCCTGGACCCGGCCCCGGCTTTCGAGGCTGGGGATTGAGGGAAAACGCTTGAGAGGTAATAAAACAAGTTTTCTGGGGAAACTAAATTTTTTTGGGAAAGCTGATTCATTATGAGTGACGATTCACCAATATCATATCAATGTGCTGTCTTAAACTACTGTCTCTGCAAGAAACAAAGGTATTAGTTTATTTTAGTTGGGTCCAATTTTTTCCCATTTTTTGTATTTTAACTCACTCATTTTTTATGTAAAATTCAAACCTGAAGTCCGTTTGTGGCGGTCGACTCTTTACTTTTCAAGATATTTTACTATGAATTTCCCATTGTTTTCTTATGGGAGAAAATAACCACAATCGCGCAGTAGAAGGGAAAACCTCTTCATATGTTTTTGGGTTAAGTTAGGTTCATATGGGGTCACCGTGTATTTGCTCCCGAAGGAAAACAGTGGGAACTTTACAGTCAAATATCTCAAAAACTAAAGCCGGCCGCCACCAACTGACTTCAGATTTGAATTCTACATCAAAAATTAAGTGGATTGAACTAAAAAGTCGGGGACCGAATTGGACCCTTCTGAAGTAAATATTTACCGAAACCCTCGTGAGTCACAAATTCTTGTATTTGTGAGTAATGCAGGGTGCATATATCTTCTTTGGCGATGTGGTACACCATATTACGGCTAGTGACGAATGCCTGTCAATAAATCAGGTACAATAACGGTAGAAGTTTTCATGACTGATTAAATATCTGCTGGTGTCTCCAGTGCATCCTTAATGACTCAAATACTCAATAGGAAAAGCTGAAAATACAAGATCAGATTTACTTCCAGATTACTTCTGAAGGTCCCGGACCAGAAATTAGTCACCCGTTACTAATAAAGTGCAGGACATCATCAAGCCCTTTATTTATAAGTAGCAATTCTGTAAGGCACTGAGTCTGCAAGATTTCTAACGTATACTTGATTCATTTTGAACCACTCTTGCATCAATCCATTCCTTAAATAAATCTCACTTGAATTGTGGATAAAATGAGTTATCACAATCTGTGTTGATAGCAAATGCTCTACTCTAGTCAAAATAGAAATTCTATAGCCCGCCCGGCAACTTGGTTTTGTTCGCCCCGGCTATTTCGGTTTTGGTCACCCCGCCCTGGTTACTTGATTTTTGGTCGCCCCGGTCCCGGCCCCGGTTTTTCCAAAATCTTCGCCCCGGTCGGTCTATAGCCTCCAGGTAGCACCCAGCCCTTACTCCACCCATCTGGTCCAGTGTCTCCAGTGCATCCTTAATGACTCAAATGCTCAATAGGGAAAGCTGAAAATACAAGATCAGATTTACTTCAAGGGTTGGTGGTCTGGTCTCTTTGGTGAAAAGAACATGATTCTTGTTGATCTTCATGTATTTCTCTGCCCATTCTATCCTCAAAATTTCTTGGGGTCAGAGGAGACCATTTCAGAGACGGACAGAAGCAATGGAGCGAAGTATGTCATTTCTTGTGGTTTTAAGCTAAAGCTATTATTTCCGTTCTATGTGTATAATCACTAACTAGATTTGTTCTTCCCTATCAGTGTCTTTGTTTTGGCTTTTTTATCATTAAGTAATGTCTATTTTTGGTAGAATAGAACATATGTATGCACTTTGTGCATAACTTGTTCTATGAGTTCGAATGAAGCCCAATTTATCCGATGTCAGAAGCATTGAATTCCATAAGCAAAGACACAGTCCACAGACTACTGCACTATACTACTAACTGCTACGCAATAATTGATATCCCTCTCAAAAAATGCACATAGGTCTTACGGCTCCTAAATAAAACTTTAATCAATTTTTTTTGATTAGCATAGATGCTCAAATAAGTAGCTAGCAAATTAGTCGTGATGGTACGAAAATGTGCATTTGGCGAAAAGTACATTTAATGCCTTTTCATTAGTGGGCGACATGCAGCAAATATTGGGATACCAAAAGATTTGAAACTGATACAACTTGAGTTTACTTTTCACCGATGGCCTGAGCTGACGAATGTGTGTTTCTGGTTTATAAATGTCCTTTCTTTGTCACCATGAACAGTTTCTCGTTGGAAAGATTGCATCGAAGTTTTATGAAGCAGCCGTAGAATCTGTCTGGTTGGAATGGTTCACTAATCATAGTGCAGTCTTTGGCAATAATAATGATGATGATGATGAGGAGGGTGGATCAATTGGCACGGCAAATACATCCGGAACTTCTGATGGTTGTGTTATTTTTGCCCATCTGGATTCAGTTTCAAGCATCAACATTAAATCGGCTTCCCTTGTTATGGAAAAAAATCTTGCTCTGAAAATGAAGTTCTGAGACGTCTCAAGCGTATTCGGGCTGCTTGTAACGCGTGCAGCACATTTCAAGAGGTAAAACCAATGTTCCTTTCTGAAGTATAGACAAGTCAAAACTATTGGATTAAGCTTAGGCGCCGCCTAAGTCCAGTTTACCCGATAGCGCAAAGAACGTATTTCCTCTGCAACTCGTCCGATGTTTTGCAGAGCCCCCGCAGACAGAGTTGCCTGTCTACCGCAAATATCTCTAAAATGTCAGCCGTCAAGTCAATTGACTCACGTAGTAAAAATAGTGACGTTTCCTATAGCTCGTCCAATTTAGAACGAAAAAGAATTCAGGAAGTTTTGGTTCTGTTTAAACGGACAAAGTAAGGCGTACGGATGCGAGCTTACTGGTGTGAATATTTGCAAATACTGTATTGTCTTTTTTGACTCGTGATAATTGCAGTACCTATCCTCTGACCGCCTGCCGCCTTGATTCATTATTGTCGTCAAAACATCACACTGCATTGAAACATTCATGAACTAGAGCACTCTGAGAGCGTATACCTCCGCCAAGCGAGGCAACGGTAGCAAAAAATTCAAATTGGCTCTGAAACCATGATGATATCCAAAATCTAATCATTTGTGCCTTTTGATAGTAATAACAGCTTGTGCAATTTTCTTGAAGATCCGTTGATAAATTTTTAAATTATGCTGCTAACAAACGCTATGGCAAACATGAGTCTAAGCATACAAACGAACAAACCGATCTGCACCAAAATTTAATCATTCATGTCTTCTAACATTGCTAACAACCCCTATATATTTCATAAAGATCCATTCATTTATTTTTTGAGTTATTATGCTAACAAGCATAAAATTAAAAACAGTGACTAACAAACGAACGAACAAATGGATCATCAAATAAGTTTGGTGATTTACTCTGTGATATACCTAACAACTCATATGAATTTCATAAAAATCCGCCCATAACTTTTTGAGTTACGACATTGAGAAAATTGAGGCAGACAAAGAAACAATTGGATGGACATATCTTCACCAAAAGTTAATCATCTGTTCCTCCTAACATACCTAACAATCCCTGTAATTTTCGTCAAAATCCGCCCATAACTTTTTGAGTTATCTTGGTGACAGACAAACCCGACGAAAACATAACCTTGGCGGAGGTAAATAGAACATCCGTACTGTCTATCTGGTGTCAGGAGTGGGATACTCTGTGGTGGTGACTACAATGAAGTTTTTTTTTTTTTTTTTTTGGTGAATGGGAAAGGAGGAGCAAAGAGTGCATAAATGCTGTGTGCCAATGGGTTGATAAATTCTGACCACCTACTATTTTCTGGGAATATATTGGCCCATGTAATTCACGTTAGTTTTCGGGCATGCCTACCAAGTGCCTATAGATCATGCGTCGGGGCTATTTCGAACTCAGCAATGCACCAGAAAAGTATGTTTCATCTTACCACAGGCTTATGCCATCCTATGTCTTGGTATGTACATAGCAACATCCGTATGCTAACCTTACAGAGTACACAGCTTGCAGTTTTAGTCCTTATAGCAATGGACATAAGGTCCAACGTTGCGTGCCAACATTAGGTGGGCCCAGGCGCTCCACACACTTTTGATTGTTGGGGCCGGCAAATGCTGTTCAAAAGTGTTTGTTTTACATCATTTGTGTTTTTAGGTGTATGCGCTCGTTATTTTTTTTCTTTTTGATCATGGCCTATATCAGAGATTTTGAGAAAAAGTTCAAAATCAATACACCGTATTTTATGTATGTAGATATTTATGAGTATGCGCATGTGTGTTTACTCACTACATAAACTACTATAGACTATACGTAATGACTAGCTCACCCAAATGAATCGTATGACAGATCAGCGCGTAAAACTTTAGTAATATCTCTTATTAGTGCAGAACCTAAGACAATAAGCAAAATGTTAAAAGTTATGTATGGAATGCTATAGCCAGTAACTAGAAACCCTAGTATCTTAATTTATGGCGCTTTTTGCTAATGGATGCCATAATTCTGAGATGAAAACACAACGTAAAAAAAGAATTTTTCGCTCCGAGCACGTCTTGCTGCTACTTCAGTCATAAAATATATTTGGCAGTTTCATCCAGTTCAGGTAGAGGGGAGTTGGCAAAAGCCGCCCTGTCCTTTTAATTAACAGCTACTTAGTCTATGTTCGGGTTACCGGTGGCATTGTATGGTGGCTATAGCACGTGCTGACGATCGCTCTGCATTGCTGCTCACGTGTATCTTGGAATTTGTGTTCTGAAATTTGGTGCGAAGCAGAAAAGTAGTAAAAGTAAATCATAACGGCTCTTTGGAAGCTATTACTTCTCTAAGAAGTGACTAAATAAAGCTTGTAGTATAAAAACCTTCCACAGAAAATTGCCTCTGGGCACAGCCACCACCAAAAATGATACGAGACTCAAATTTCCAAATTTTAATGATCATCCAGAATTGCTGGATTCAGGACAAATTTTTTTTATTTTTTTCATTATATTGCTTTGCGGCAGTATGCGCTCTTTGGAGATTTTCCTCGTCTCTATGTATTTGTATCTTTTGTGTCACACTCTGAACAAAATAGGTATGCGAAAAAAAGCCAAGTTTGAGGCTATCCTTCACGTTCTGTTGAAAACCGATACAGGCTAACATAGATTAAGTTGCAGATAATGGCGGAGTGCCTAGCACTTCTTACTTAACTAATTCGAAAGTCAAGCCACGAAGACGTCTGGAGTATTTCCTGACAGCGCTGTCAAGGATCAGGAATTTGACTTCTTACTCAAAAATTCGTCCTGAAGAATTAAAATTTAATGCTTGAAATAAAGCTATATGTAATGCATAACATAGTTCAGAAGTATCTCGACCTATAGGCTTTTCTTATTCAGCCGAAGCCTGAGACAGGAGATATAGCTACATACATCAAGGATTATTTTTTGTACTCTTTTTGTAATTTTTTTAAGCAAGGGAAAGACTGTATTCGTGGTTGCTCTGGAAGAGAACGACTGTGTCTCGCTAAAGTGGAATTGGTATCACCCATCGCTGTGAACTTAGTAGTACCTAAGATCAAGCTGCTGGGGCACAGTTGCTACATCCTCTTTATAGTAGTCATGGTCATCAGCATGGTAGTTATAATCACCGGCAGGGGCAGTGAAGAAGTGCCCATGCATATTCTTTGCCGTCGTTTGTGGCGGCAGGGTGCTTTAGTGTAAGCATAAGTTTGGGCATTGGATAGCTGTTTCGCTGATGGTGACTTTTCTGTGTTACTACATTCGCAGGTGGGCCTGGTGTTGCAGTAACCGCGTATGACGGCGTGTTGCTCCTTGTGTGCGCTCGACCGCCCCACCGGTGGTGTGTTGTGTGGGCTCCCGCTGGCTGCTACCTCCCTTCCAGTGATAATTTGCCTCAAGGAAGCAAGTGTTGCGTGCCCAGACGTACCCAAAGTAGATGATTCCGGCTCCGAGCTAACATACAATAATGGCAGTTTTATGTCACAGCCATGTTATACCCAGTCATGTTAGGAACCTATGGTGGTAATGACTCCTTACTTCTGGAACATTCATCTCTCTCATTACTAAAACTGGCTTCTACGTGTTGGTGACTCGTGTTCTAATGTGTATTATGTTCGTTTACCTGATTTTTGATTTAAGACATAAATAGCCTAGGTACACCGTACAGACTGTGCTTGGTGCTTCGTATGTTCTCAACTGCGACTGCTAGTATGTGATCTGTCCTCTTGAGACGCGACAGCTTTATATCATGTGTATTGTATCTCTTTTGCTCTAATCTATAAAACCATGATAATAAGTGAAGCAACTCTGTCTTGGTCTCTGCATTGGGCGTCACCGTTTCAGCTAATGCTCATTTCTGCAGTGCGTAACTTGTAGAAATTCTCCGTTATGTTTGCAGCTGCACTCGCATCGAATATACTCTATTGTCCTTGCTGTCGAGTCAGTGAACGCTGCGGAAATGAACGGCAGCAAACGCTGCTGTCTGCTGAGACATACGTAAGCCCTTCCTGCGTGAAATTTTACCGTATGTAGCTACCGTGCTTAAGTACCGTATGTAGCTACTGCGTAGTATTCTCCAGTTGACCACCCGGGTGGTGGGACCGCCTGTTGCTAAGATTAATGGGTATTGGTGGTTCAGTTCTCGCAGTAATTAGTCAATTTTTATCTGACAGACGTCAGTGTGTAGTTGTTGATGGGAAGAGGAGTGAGTTTTTGGATTTGGTTTCTGGT
>LQNS02277274.1:3900203-3918172 GCA_001587735.2 Parhyale hawaiensis | reverse complement strand
CTGTGATTTCGGATCTTCTTTTTTTTCTATTCTTTTTTTTCTCCACCCGCTGGGCTGGTTGCGTGGGGGTTTGTTAACCTCATGGAGTTTCTCCGTTCCTGCGTCGCCAGTCTGGTGTGATTTAATAATAATAATAATAATAATTGTTTTGCTTCGGTGGCCGTAGCTCGAAGCCTGTGGTATTGCTGGCAATGTTGACGATTCTGCGTGGTTCTTTATTGTAGTCAGTGCTGAACTTCGGTCGAACTGTAGCGCACGGCCGCCTCACGCCCCAGTCTCAAAACTTCCTTTTTCATAACAATGCCAACAATCAATCGTTTGCTGAAGTAGAGGCTCCTGCTGGCAACGATACCTACTTCTTCAGCTGTGGCGTCATTTGTTAATATTGTGGTGCGTGCCCGTCATTTCAAACCTAACGCGCATTTTCTAGGCTAATTCAGCGTACCTGCATGTTCTGAACGATTTGTATCACCTGCTTCTTGATACTACATTTGTATAAAACTTATTGGCAGATGGGTATTTCAAATAATTGCACAATATCCGAGGGTCATTTGTGCTTCATAAACTTTAATTTATAAAACATTTTCTTATTGATGTATTGTAAGTTTATGTTCATGTATGTTTTTTTTTATTGATATCTGTTTATCTTTTAACGACAGTGCGTACATTCTCTGGTTTGATTTATTGATTATGAAGCAACTCAGGGATGTCAGCAGGAACTGTTCCCCGCCTCTGCTAGGTTTAACTGTTGATGTAAGTTTGAGAAAATATTTGCTTCCGTGCTTGATTATAATGTGAAAGTAAAAAATTACCATTTTTATTTACTTAAGAACAAACTCGGCAAGTGACCAGTCACTGTTAATTTATTTCTTTGGCATTTGCGCTTCAATTTCGAAACGGACTTCCCCCATTTTCTAACTTGGAACTGCTGGCCGTCCAGTTCCCAACGCTAGCACAAGAATTACATATGAGGTGGCAAAAATAAAGTGAATTTATGCACTTGTGAACCGGTCCGTAGATGCTACTGCGCACTCAACTGCATTCATTGACTTGGTGAATTTTGTTTTATTGAATTACAATCTGGCTTGGAGGGTGGCATTGTCGCAGGGCGCACTAGTAAATCTTCAGTTTTTCTTGTGTGTGGCTCACGTTGGTTTATATAAGAGCAGGGGGTGTGAAGTGCTAGAGAATAAAACTAGCACTTGAGCTACTACAGCAGTAGTTACATACCATACTAGTTGGGTGTTTAGAATTTTCCATTTGTCTAAAGGCTATGTGCAAAAGGGTATTATGGTTATTGGTGGAAGTATCTGGTTTACATTATAGTCTGTTTTTGATATTTTTTATTGTGTGCTAATTTAGTCGATGAAACATATTGCTCCTTCGCGTCGCAGCAAAACTCAAGTTGCGCAGTGCGCTGTGGCGCGTAGTCGCTCGTCGTTCAACCCTTCTGTTTCTGTAAGCTGTCTCCTGAATGTTCTGAAAATTCCTTATTACTGACGCTACAGAGCTGGTAAAGATGAAAATTCTCACAGTATGATTGTCTTGTAGCTAATTCAAGTTTGATATCTTCTGCTTATATGCAGGTAACTGTCGTCACTGCCCGCATTTATTCACTACAGACACTGCTGCCGGCTGAATACATCAGTTGTGTATTGTGCTTGTCGTCCGCTGGGTGGACAACTGCAGCACTCGCATATGAGCATATGGCGGTGTAAGGAGCTTCTGTACGATGCTGTAAGCCTATTGGACGGGAAGGAAAATTTGGAGAGCGGAGCTAATTGCGAAGTGAGGTGTCTAAGACGGCAAATTTGCAGTGGTTGCGTGGTATGGTCGGAGCTGCCAGTCAGTTGCTCCTGCTTCAGATGTCGTGGGGCTCGCCGTGACGCAAGGATCAGTCGCTGTATAAGATCGCAGGAAGCGTGTTAAGGAATCCGCAGTCTCGATGGATGAACGCATGACCTGAGGGTCGTGTAATTGCCCTTTTAGCTTTTAAAAACTTACTGGTATGATCTTCTCCCAATGTCGAGGTACCTCCGTGAAAGATTCGATTGGTGAGTCCGTAGGAAGCCATGATTACTTCCAATTTTTATTTACTTGTATCACCACGATGTGATCAAGTTTGGCATATGAATACGAGTTATGTAGACAACGACCAAAATGCTTTTAAGATTGATACTTGGTTAATCAAGCAATATTTACAGGAAGTCTATAGTGTCTATAGTCCATAGCAACGTTGAACTAGGGAATGAGTTGAGTTAATATCAACAACTTGAACAACAAACATTTTGTAGGTAAACAGTGATGGCAATTCAAATAGCGCTTAACTATGAAGTAACACTGACAGAGCAGAGACTGTAATACGAATCAAATAATGGCTGGATCGTAGTTCACAGTTCAACGCGCGTCTTACACAATAACATTTATCTTGAGAGGGAATGTACCAGAATCTATTCGTATAACCGTTAACGTGCGAGATATGTGTTTGGTGAAAGGCTGCCATAAAATCCAAATTGATCGATTGCAGTGCAGTTTGGATGAAGGAGTCAGATATTAAACACACCCGTGTTTTTTCATTATATTTACGCAAAAGCAGGAGGTAAACAAAGCCATCATTTTTCTAGTATGTCCAAAAGCTTGCATACTCCTCCAAATCTTGTGTTTCCGGCGCGAGGCGGGCGTGCTGCCTGCGGCGCTAGTCCCAACCCACTACCACACTCTATCACAGTTACGCTCAGGCTTCTGCTCTGCCCTGATGTTATACCGCCATAGGATCGGACTGGCGGATTCGGACTCCTGCCCCGAGTGCCACCACGCTCCCCACACCGTCAACCACCTGTTTAGTGTCCCGCCCTCCTTCTTACCTTTCTATGGGACAGTCCTTTATCAGTGACTGACTTCTTGTGCTCCCTGCCTTCCTTTTCTTACCTTCCGCCACACGTCCGACTCCCTCCGGAGCCACCCCTACGTAACCACAACAACAACCCACTATAATAATGATATTACCTCCAAGAAGAAGGTTAAGGTTTGGTCATGCGCCCGTTTGTGCACAGATTCTTTCACAGCTCCATCTGTATGAAAGCGCCGACCTCGCAAACCATCTTTGAGGGGTCCGAAGATTTAATGATTTGGAAGGCAGAGCTATGACTAACTTACAGTGAACAACCTAGCTCATCAGTGATAACTTTTCGGTCCGCCATTACCATCTGTTGGGCTTGTTGAATCTTCTCATCAGTGGTGAAGGTTGACGGGCGTTCTGCTCCATATTCGTGTGCTACGCTTGCCCGGCCACTTTTAGACTTGTCGATCCGCTCATACACACTTGTGCGTGGTAGTGTACTGTCGCCGTGTTGTGATGAGAGCCTCCGATGAATTCCAGCCCCTGAAATCCTTCTGACCAGAGAAATCAGGTCACGACTCTCTCTTTATTCTTACTTGGTGTATACTTCAATGGAAGCAGCCATGCTCCATGCTTTCACTGTAAAGGCAGGAAGCAAAACTGGCGCGAGTAGGCTAACATTTGGTCACGTGACCACGGTTCCATCTATGAGCTCGCTTACGCAGTGTAACAAAAAACTACTCCAGCACTACTACAATAAGACTCGCCCTCTTATACTCGCCGAAAATGGGTGTGGCGTGTGCACTTAGCAGACGTGCTGAACCAGAGTCGGCTGTCCACTGCAAATCCACTTAGGCAATTTCACTCTGGCAGTTTTCTAAGAAGTTTCTGATGCATCCTGCTGAAATAGTTTCCTTTGGGGAAAATCATCAACATCAACAAAACATCCTAACTAATGCGTAACATTTTGTTACATGCGCATGAGTGAATTTTCTATGAAATAGCTATGCTTAACGCATCGTGGCGCTCCTAACGCCTATTCTGAGATGGGATGATTTGTTCGTCAAATAACACATATTTAAGTATGCATCAGATGATACAAGAAACGCCATAGAAAGGTGGAGTTCCTAACCGCATAGCAATACAATCACACGACAAAAACTCGACATAAAAATAGAATTTCCGAAACTAATGGTGACAATATTAATTTCGTAACGGGTGGCGAGGACAGGCCTCTTTTGCTTTATGCCCAGGGCCTGCTGGAGCGTTGCGAGCTCCGACTCAGAAGTGACAACGGCCTCTGATTGAAAATTCTCCTAAGCAGCGTTGCCCATTGAGCGAATGAAGTGCACTGTATCTATTGTGTTCATGATTAATAAAAATTAATTAATAGCTGGCAGTTCTGTATTATTACACTTTATTAGCGTAGACAGCAGCAAGTCACACGTTCCGAATTTTATGCCCACTGCTGATCTTTTACTAAAATACGTCGATGACAACTTCCCAATTGTTACATTTCAGTGTGTACTTTAACTCTTCTGTCCTTTCATTGTTTTTAATTGTAGTGAGAGTATAGCAGGTATGCTCGTATCCTTGCGCTGTCGCTAGTGAATAACTTTTAGCCATGGACTATGCTATGGTGTACGTGGTGTGAACATATCGTTGTGTTAGGTGAGCGTGCGTTGATACGTATGTTGTCATCCCTGGTGGATGTCTGCCCTCATGTTGCCCTCCTGCCCGCTGGCTCGTATTCATGGTTGTGTGTCGCAGCATTTTGATGGTAATTTCCTTTTAGGTATCGCTTACAGCTTGTAAAACCATACTACATATTCCTACTGACTGTTTACTCTCCATATCGTTGAAATTGTGAAGTCTGTTTTTGAAATAAATAGTAACTTGGACAAGGCGTCCTCTCTTGCGTCTGCCCTCAGAAACGGCTAGGAAGTGGGTCAGTCTTGAAGTAATTCCACAAATATTATCCCAGTTGGCCACTCTGTGGACTAAATGATTGAGCTGAATAATAATTAGTGCCAACATTTTGGTGTGAGTGTGAGCTGTGGCTGTTAGCCCACAAATGTCACGCATGTACACACGACATAGACATACCGCCAATACCCCAAGGTATTACTGTAACTATGTGCTAGCTCTGAAACTATATGATCCCAGCGCGTACTATAGAGACGTATGTGCATTCACCGTAGAGGAATATTTGGCGTCAATTATTGCGAGCTCGCATTAGTCTATAGTTGCAGGTAGAAGGCTTAGCATTTGGATTACGTTGCAGGCCCGGCACAGGGTCACAGGATTATGCCCTGTGGGGCGGCGCAGGACCGAGAGATCGTACCAGTCCATTGGTTTCACTGAACTTTTGAGCCGCGATTTGTAAGAGCCACGCTTCCGGTCTATCATTTTGTGTTGCCTTAGACTTCGTCGCTGTTCAGTAGTATTGTCATTTGTCAGTTTTGGTGAGGGAGTCTTTGGCGATAGGGAGCAGCTCGACTGTCGCTGGACAGCTCTGCTCCCCAGCCCAACAGCCAACCATAGCGTAACTTGAGCGTGCTGACTCTGAGCCTTGTACTGCAGTCCCCTCGGGTGATGTTGGTGGCTTCATTCAGGCTTAGTGGCTCGCTAGCGGACATTCGCATATATACGAACTGCATACTGTACAATAGAATACTTCAGGTAATCGCAGATCACTTGTTGGGATCGTTTACGACAGACTGCTATCTTTTCAGCTGCTGCCAGCCGAGGGTTGATGCATCAGCGCATATCTTCGTTGCCAAATGGTACTAAGTTGTGATTCGCACCACTGGATTTTATGTAATCTCTCATGATTTTAATTGTACAATTCTCGTTCCTACATAACCGTTTATCCATAAGTTTTAACCTCTTGTAATCCGCGACCCTATTACCCTTTTGTCTCAAAGCAGCTTTTTGTTCTAAGAGTTTGTGGCGGGGATGATCTGTGTTGACCTGCCTGCTGCCTTGCTTCTCCCTATTCCATAATGCAAATGGTAGCAACAGACGAGGTTTGAAGTGAAGTATTGTCACACAAAACATCTTTGTATGAGCGTGACCTCTGGGCAACAGCAGTGTCGCTTGTTTGGTTTAGAAGTGGTTATATAGCTACATGTTGGCAGTGCCATCTGACCGTAGATATTGACCGCTTTCTTTTCATCCTTCACATGCGCTAGACTTGCTGTTTGTGTCCGAAGCCTTTGGCAATGGACGCCGAAATTTCAGTCTGAGGGGCTTCGGTTGCCGATTGTTGCGTCTGCTTCTGTGGCACCAGAGGAATACGTGCCTCAGTCCTCGCAGTCAAATGTTCGCATTCTTACAGTCCGTTACACACTCTTCATTGTTTTGGCGAAGAGCGTCTCACTGCTGCGGCCACGGTACCGAAAAGTTTTCTAGTGTTTTTTTTTTGTTGGTGGCAACAGATACAATTGGTATATACTGCATATTCGTACTATTGGTACAAGTGTAGATTCAACTGCAACCATTTGGCGTGTTGTGAGCTGTGTCCCGACGGACGCCGCGAATAGCAATCTAATAGCCTATGCTACTTGTAGCAAATACTAGTAATCTCTAGCAGTGTATAACAACTCCGCCGGTGATGTTGCTACTCTCCTCTTCCCAAGTGTATAAAGAAAAACTGTGTAATTTGCCAGCTGTTACGCATTACGTGTAATAATTACATCAGTCTAAAACGATTACCTTGAAGATTTTGATCCCGAAATGATGCTAGATGTGTGGGGTCAGTGGAGTTTCATTCAATACTAAAGTGATGGCTGTTCACGCTGTCCTATCGCTGTCTACCGTCAGCCCACCCATTGGCTTACATCTGCTACCACGGCTGTCGCAATTATATCATTTAGAAAAGCTACTGGCTGTTGGTATCTCAGTGGACGGTTTTATTAACTGGTCGCTCTACTGACATGAGTTGCATGGCTTGCTCGTGTGTTACTACAATTTGCATTTTTGTACGATTTGTGTTGTTTTAGTATGAGCGTGATTAGCTGTGTAAAAATTTGTATTTATCACTGGTGTTCCTTTGCTGTGTTTGTATTTAAGTTGACTGGCATGTACAGTGCTCTGTTGATGTGCTCCTTGTACAAATGTAATTTAATGGACATGAAGCAATTGTTATATCCACCGCCCGTCTTCCTCCCCCTCCCGAGCTGCAGTCTCCGCGTAAGAGCTAGAGCGGACCAACTAATGCTGTTCACGCGCAGCTCCCTGCTATCGCTTAGCCGCTACTTGTTGCCTTCTCAGAGCTTAGCAGTGTGGCGGGTACCTGTAGCTACGGTTAGAATACTGTGCCAGTTTCAGTCACGGTTCTTCATGCGTATCATTCAGGGACGCATGTTCACCTCGATCAGGTGGCGTTTATTGCACATCCCAAGAGCCACTTTCAGCCCCGAAAGAAGAGGATTCCTTGAAGATGCTCATCCATATGGAAATCAGATCCCTGATGAGTGGACGAGTGATTTGAATTGAGTCCTGTTTGAGGTATGTGACCGTGCGGCAAGTAAAGATGAAAGGCGCCATGCTAGGTGAGACAGGCGTAGCTGCAAGGGTACCGACCACCCTCTGACGCATTCAGCTTTCTTAATGCAAGGAGCTTCAATAGAGGAGGAGGGAGCCCTGCGGTCCCGTCACAGATTCGCCAGGGAGTCAGCCAGCTGTGAGACGCGTTTATGAATGTCATTGGTGGAAGTGATGGGAGCAGTGAGTTTCACGGGGGAGCAGTAGACAAACCGAGTTACTGATATGCGATTGGTGCATACGCGACTGGCTGCGGCCATAAGAGTCTCTTGAGCTTCACGGACGAGGCTTCTGGCTCCCTCCTCTCCAGAGAAGCTCCTTGCCTTATAGCTTTTCATTGGCATAGTCGTGCAGCTTATAGGGGTTTCTGTAGCTTGTATACGAGCGTGGCAACTAATATTTGTTGTTTGTGAGTTCTTTATGATCAGTTCCGCGTATTAATGACGATCGTTAGTGTTCATTCCTATTGTGCATGTACAATTGAACTCTCAGCCACAAGTACGGGAAACTTGCAATATTACCGGAGGGCAATGTTGTTCGTATTCTTCAGAAGCCAGGGAAATCCCACACCTCTCGCCTGGACCATGGCAAGTCGGACATGAAATAGAAGCACCATGATAAGTACATACATAATCACCGACTCATCGTAGATTGTCATCATATACTAGGGATTTCTAACCTGAAAATCAAACCTTCTCTGAACTTAGTGCTTTGATTGCAAGGTTTTCAAGGTTTATAAAAGGTTCTCAAGGCTGCAAGGGGACCCACCAAAATATAAAATGTTGTGGTACTTGTAGGTTGTACATGCTGAGTGCCATTTTTTCCCTCATCATGTAGCGGATAGAAAGCTCAAGCTTTTCCGCGGAGACTCTACGTAATTATTGCAGTCCCAGTGAACGCTTACCAAGTACGTCATACTGAATTTGAGCCTATCACAAGATTTCAGGCTGCCAGCAAGGGTGCCGTCACTCTCTCCTTACTATAAAGAGTGTCAATACTGTTCGAGAAAAGAAACGTCTTGGAATGTTGCTTGTTATTTTGCGTGTAGAACGGGATTTGGTGTCTGTATAGTGCCGCCTATTGTACTGCATCTCTTGAATTACTGACCCTGCGTGTTTAGGTACTGGGTGCTATACAGGCAGACATGAAGACCAGCAGTAAAAGTGTCAGTAGATGCCCCAGACCTCCGGCCATTGAGCATTCTTGTGGCCAAGGAGCTTGTATAGAGAAGGAGGGAGCCAGTAGCCTAGCCCGTTGAAGCTCAAGAGTCTCTTATGGCTGTCAGCCAGTTGTCGTACGCACCAATCACATATCAGTAAAGAGTCTCTTATGGCTGCAGCCAGTCGCGTAAGCACCAATCGCATATCAGTTACTCTGTTCGTCTGCTGCTCCCCCGTGAAACTCAGTGCTCCCCCGGCTTTTCCACCAATCAGCGTCTCACAGCTATAAGAGATCTGGTTGACTCGCTAACAAGTCTGAAACTTGGCCACAAGGCTCCCTCCTTCTCTATTGAAGCTCCTTGCTTGTGGCTGTGCTGCAGTGGCCACCGCTAGTGCTACGTGCGAACTATCAACTCTGGAACCTTTGCTAAACGTTTGGTCTCCTTGGCTACGCTCGTGCGGCACCGTCAACGCTTATTCACGTCCTCTGCACCCGCTTGTGGGCATTGTGACTGAGGCCTGAGAAGTTCATTTGATATATTGATATATTTCACTCATCGTACGGCTTCGCAAGCTATGTTACATTCCAAGCCTCATAAATTCTGGGGCAAAGACTACTTCATGTGTCCGGCACACTTCTTGTTGCTTCTAACAACAAATCCCGTTTACCGCTCTTGGTACAACACCCCAGTTTCTCCACTCACCAACATCTGCCGAACTCAGTTGGGATACCGAGCTGAGCGAACTGCAGTTCACTCCGCTCGGAAATGGTTGTGACCCTCTCATGCGTAAGTAAATAAAAGTCAAATTTCAACGGCTAATGCGTAAACTCGGTAGTTAGTAGAAGAAAGAACAGTTGAAGCCCGCTGTGGTTGCGAAATCCCGTGAAAAGGGGGAATCACAAGGAGCTATTGCCGATTACTCGTATTCTGCGCATTGTGCACTGTACACGTGCTTTAATCAGTAAACAAAGGTTTGCATTTGGCGTCTACAGAGCCGGTGCGAGCGTTGCCGTGCATCGCACATTCTGGTGCTCATGGTGAACTTCGCGGTTCGTTTTTTTGCTGCCGCGGCAAAATTATCGCGGGTTTTATCTTCCCTTGCCGTAGGAACGAAGGAGCTTTCGTAACATTGACCTATGAAAACACTAACGATATGAATGTCATATGCATTGTTTGTGCTAAATCTATAATATATCTCAGTAGCTATCTGGTGTATATCTAGAACGTAAATTTATATCGGTAAACTGTATTGAGCGTGTTTGTAATTATGTGGATGCGCCTCGAGTGCACACTGTTACTGACATTTTACATGGCTAGGGGCACGCCAGGTGTTCTCCATGCGTAGCTGCTAATGATTATTGATTATGTAGTCTGTTGTCTCGGTTTTGATTTTCTATTTTATACTATTTTCCTATGGTTCTTGAAATCTGTTGATTGTGTGTCGTCCTGTTCCTTCTTGCTTGCCTGGTAGACATATCCTCAGTCTCCGAACCACCGTGGCCTCTATCTCTCCAAAGGTTGCTATATTAATATAACCGATGAGAACAGCGATTCCTCGTGTACTCCATTATTCGTAATCTTCTGATCAATACCTCTGATATCAAGAGGAACCTCAAATCTCTCGTTTCTATTTGTATTCCTTTATATAGTAACTTTTCTGCTGTGGAAACTGTACTCGTTGTGCCAGAGCTGCGGTCTTTGTCTATTTCTCCTGAGTGCCGCGTACACCGTGATTCGTGAAGCTGCCGCTGAAGCTTCAAACACGGGTGTAGCCGTCTGCCAGATGACAACAGGGAAGCTATTCTAACGTACCAAGGTTCAGAGGTATACTCTCTCACGGGGGCTCACATTGAACACGTGTAACGTAGAACGCTATCAAAACGTCTTGTTTCATTATGTGCGGGCCTGACTGTAACACCGAGCTCAGATTCACTATAGCTTTGGATGAGATGCTATGACAGTATGTGAAATATATTATAAGAGAACTCACTATTGGCGAAGCCGCTGAATGGCTCAAGAACTTTTCCCATTATTAATAATATTATGACTATTACCGCTCTATTTTAATGTCTGTTGGGAAGAAAGCTCGCGGTGTGTTTTCAGCTCATGGCTCACGCTGGTATATCAGGAAGCAGCGCCACGCAGTAGTGCGCTCCCGTTTCCCCGGTGTGTGTGTCGAGAGCGGCATCCCTACAATGGCTCCTGTTGGCCTGTTTCCCTCGCCGTGTTCTATTGTATTCCTCTCCCCGAGTCCGAGCGAGCTCTACCATATACTCTATTTAGGCTGCGCCAGCTTTCGGCGGCATGTCTTTTGCATACGGCGGTTAGTCTTTTGCTGGTCTCTAATGTTATAAATCTGAACATTTTGTTTCTGTTTTATTTAATCCTACATTCGTAAAGTCTTACGAGTATTTGGAACCTTAGTGGTTATGAATTCGGTTAGTATTCTACACGTGACCTGGACTCCGAGGGCGCTGATCTCCGCCGAAGAATGCAATGCTAAAAAACTGCATGGTAGTCACGAAAATGGACGGACGGATCAACACCAAAATTTAGCACCGGTCTCTCGTGACCTTCCTTAAAGCTCCTGTGAATTTCATAAAGATCCGTTCATTATTTTTTACTTCTGTTGCCAACTTACCGGCAAGCTCCGGTAAAAACATAACGTCTGCAGCGAAGGTACTACATAAATTTTGGGATATCAGGTTGGGAGCGCAACGCACTGGCAGGGCCAGATCTATAACAGGCGCCTGAGGGCATCTGCCCCAGAGCTCTCCTTCTACGAGGGCCCCTCCCCTGTACAAGAAAAGGAAAAGTTAAAAGACGAAAAAAGGGAAAACGACGGTGATTTTGTCAAGATCTTTGTGCAAATCAATAAATTGGAGAATTTTTCCTTGGTTTTTCAGGTTCCTACTTGGTCAACTTTCTTCTGTCTAGTCAGACAAGGGTAATAAAAGATGCAGGTACGTAAAACCGTGAAATTATCAATTATAGGCTCTAAAACATTTATTGTATGTAAGTATTAAATACTTCGTCAAAATGGAATTGAATACAAATTACTAGACGGGTTCTCCATATTTCTATCGTCATGCTATATGTCCTTTGGAGAAGGACTCCCTTCACCAATTATAACAAAACACTTCGTACGTACCAGAAAATGCGTTGGTAAAGGGAGTACTAGTACTGAATTTTAAGTACTCCCTTTACCAACACATTTTCTGGTACGTACGAAGTGTTTCGTTATAATTGGTAAAGGGACGTTTTGCTGCTAGTGACGAAGATTCGATCTCTGGGATACAATTAGTATAATTGTATTCAAGCTGAACTACACCTTCTCGTGGTGGTACCGTTAGTATACCTACTTGACAGCTCTCTTGTTTATTAGGTACCTCAGAGATATTTATTTTCTTGTTCCATCACAATCTGAAGTGTAGGTAGAACCAACGCAGTCAGCGCCCGGTCCTACCAGACCCTGGTTTTCTCTTTTCTATGTTTATTTTGTGTTTCTGACCTTTTAATAGAAGGGAGGTCACCGTCCGCGTGGAGGGGCGGACCCTTCGCGTTCCCCCTCCTTTTTTCTGCCTCTGAATGACGGACCGGCCCCCCCTAATGGACTTGGACATGAACGACGAAACCTTCGAGCCTCCAGAGCCCGTCCCGTCGCGGCAATCCGCCGTGAGTGTGGGTGCGGGCACTGTGCCGAGTTCCGATCACAGACGAACTGATTATGAAATGTTGCCGTACCAGCCCCCCGGATGCACGGGCGGCAGGGTGGGCGGTAGGCGCCGACGCCCGGTCGCGGCGGCGAGATCACAGGCAGCTGAGGCAAGAAGAACGCAGCAATCGAAAGCGATGGCGAGCGTGAGGATGCTAGAGGAAGTTGAGGTCTCCGTCGCCCCAATGACCGCCTCAACCAAATCAGAGGCGCGATCTACTTCCTTAATAAGCCAAAATACACCGACGGAGATCTGCTCCAGGCCCTCTCAGAGTCCTTAGTGAAGTGCGTTTATAGGGTGAAGAAGGAAAATGGTAGAGACATTGATACTCCCATTTATATCCTCATTTTCGACGCTCATTCCCTCCCACCAGCAGTGGAAATGGGCTGGGTGAAGTGCCCAGTACGGCTCTATATTCCCCGCCCTCGCCGCTACTTCAAGTGCCAGCAGTATGGACACGGAGCAAAAACGTGCCGTAAAACAACCCCAATATGCCAAAATTGTTCAAGACACCAACAACCATGTACCGCATCAACCAGATGTGCCAATTGCAGTAAATCACACCCAGCAAACTCACCAACTTGCAGTGTTTTCAAGTATGAACAAGAGGTCCTGGCTACCCAGGCCAAGGAGCACGTTAGTTACGGAGAGGCCAGGAGACTGGTGGAGAGCCGCCATGCCCGACCGGGCACGTCTTACGCTCGTGCTCTACGTGACTCTAGCGAGAGTGCGAGCGGTGCCCCGGACCCACCGGTGCGACGAAGGCTGCCGCCCTGCGCGTCTCTTTCTTACGGGGCAACACAGACTGAGGGACCGGCCCTGAAAGCACCTGGCGCTGCTGCTGCGCGGGGGGCTGCGAAGGCTTGTGCTGCCGGTCCTCCCTCTGTGCCCGTGACCACGTACTCCGCTGACGTCCGCTCTGCACTCTCAGTTTCTCCCTCGGCTCTTGTTTGTCATTCTGGCGGTTCTCCCGCCGCGACTGCGGCTACAGCTGTGGTTGCGCCCACTGTACCCTCTGATGACATTGCTGCGCCTACTGGCACGTCCCCTGTCGACTCCTCTATCGGGGAGGCCTTGACTGAGGCGGACTATGTCTTGAATAAGTGTGCCGCGGACAGGGAGGCCCCCATCCTCCTTGCGGCACCTACTTCTCCTCTCGGCGGGGTCTTTGCCCGCACGGTGCCGGTCGCCGCTGGGGCCGATGCTCCCGCCGCTGGTGCTGGCGCGGCCCGTGCTGGCTCTGCCGAGGCTGCCCCTGAACTTGTGGTCCCTGGCTCTGCCGAGGCCCGTGTCTGCCCCTGCTGCGCCTGATTCTTGTGGCTCTGCTGGAGCTACTGCTGCCTCCGCTGCGCCTGTGGCCTCTGTCTCTACCGGGGCTATTTCTGCCTCTGCTGCGCCTGCGGCTTCCTGCTCTGCTGCGGCTGCCTCTGGCTCTGCTATGTCTATTGCCTGTGCTAGTTTCTGTCTCTGCGGTGCCTATTGCTTCGGGGTCTGCTGGGGCTGTTCCTGGATCTGCTGCGCTTGTTGCTTCCGGCTGCGTCGCAGCCCAAGTGGCGGTGCCTCGGGGAGGGGACGGACCGGACGGACATAAACAGGATAGACCTACACAAAACTCGAAAAGAAAACCACTACGGAACGAACACAATCAGTACGACCAAAGACTTTTACAGCTGGTAAAAACGATGGAGCGCTCCCGCGGAAACGCTTTCCGATTCATCCCCCACAACAAATTTTGTACCATTTAAGATTCCGAAGAAACAACAGGCTCAAACAAGAAACATAGCATATGAGGAAAATACTACAGTGGAATATAAGAGGCCACAGAACTAACAAAGATAACCTGAGCCGTTTGATGGTACTGCATCAACCTATATGCGTATGCCTACAAGAGACCATGCTTGGTTATACCAAGCCTTCTTCGCCTCGGAACTATACTGCCGAATATCTTTCCCATATCCAGGATCCCGTCCCTGGAACGGGACTCGATATCCTCACCAAAACAGAGTCTCTATGCCTGAGGGTGTCACTTAACACACCCTTACAGGCCATGGCCGTGTAAATCAAGTTACGAAACATGGCCACCACTATCTGCAATGTGTATATTTCCCCGAACCAAGTAATCCACATAGCAAATATCACTGGACTAGTGGCGCAGTTGCCGCGCCTTTTCCTGTTGTTGAGCGATTTTAATGCAAAACACCCAACATGGGGTAATAATGCTAATAACGCGCGAGGCTTGGTTGTCGAGCACTTGCTCAGAACTACCGATTTGTGCCTCCTCAATACAGGAGCACATACTCATTTTCACATACATACAGGAACTACATCCGCGATAGACCTTACCCTCTGCGCACCTGACCTCCTTCCTGACGCCCAGTGGACTGTGACTGAGGACCCCCACGGGAGCGACCACTACTGTGTGTGCACCAGTTTCCCGAACCTTCAAAATCATGATGCAGCACCACGATATATCCTCCGGCGAGCTGATTGGGCTACCTTCGAGGCATTGAGCCAGATGGAGGATGTAGATGAACACCTGCTCGTCGATCAGATGGTGGATCACTTCACAGGAGCTCTGATGAGGGCTGTATCAGGGACCATCCCCATATCCAGAGGTGGAGCTGCTCCCTATAGAGTTCCATGGTGGAACGACGAGCGCACGCGAGTATGTGCGGAGCGAAAGAGACTACTCCGACGTTACCAACGAAATAGATGTCTGGCCAATAAAATAGCATATTGCCGCGCACGTGCGCAGGCACAGTTTACCCTGCACCAGGCCCGGAAAGCCTCTTGGAAGGAATATACAACTGCGGTAAACGTTGATGCTCCAATGAGCAAGGTCTGGCAATGAGTTAAGAGGATGACCGGAAAACCACGCCACGGCCCCCCTTGTATAAAGGAGAATGGCGAGGTGATTGTGGAACCTGACCGTGTCGCCGACCGCTTGGCTCGACATTTTAGCGAGGTCAGCAGTGGCGCGACTTACCCGCGAGCTTTTCAGGCGAAAAAGATAAGATTGGAACGAGACCCCCTGAACTTTGCTACCCATCGCGAAGACGACGAGGTGCCATACAACGACCCAATCCCTGCATTAGAAGTCTATAACGCCCTCACACAATGCAAAAATACAAGTCCCAGCCCTGATGGTATACGCTACAAGATGCTAAAACGCATGCACCATTCAGTGGTTCGAGCATTCCTTATAATATACAACAAAATTTGGACAACGCCCGACTATTCGGGACAGAGGCGCCCCGCCACTGTATTAGCTTTCATAAAACCAGATAAACCTCCCACGGAACCAAGTAGCTACCGTTCTATTGCGCCAAAGATGCCATCGTGCGTATACAAAATCACATCATAGAGAACAAGACACCTAAGGGACACATTATTTGTGTCTTCTTCGATCTTAAAAAAAGGCATACGATACAGCCTGGTGACACGGAATACTCCGTACGCTCGAGACTAGACTACGGCTGTGTCGTATATCAGTCCGCAAGGACTTAAGTCCTAAAACGACTGGACGCTGTGCACAATGCAGCACTAAGGCTATGCACCGGAGCCTTCCGTACATCACCAATACCAAGTCTCCTCTCTGAGAGTGGCGAACCCTGCCTGCAGCAGCGCAGGGCGCAACTTGCCTATCAGTACTTAGCCCGCTTTGAATAAGTCCCTCGATCCCCGGCTTGGTACAGCGGGTGCCGAGACCGAGCAGAGGGAGCACACTTTCCGTACGCACTTCCCTACTCCAACGACTATGAAGCCCTCTCCTTCATAGCGGAAATTGAGCCATTGAAGGTGGTCCTGGTCCTGTTTCGAGACAAACCAACCTGGCGCATACCAGTTTCGACTTTTTGCCCCGGTACGCAATACCCAAAAAAGAAAGACTCGCATCCCCTCTTACTAGAAACACTCTTCACGGAGCACGTGAGAGACCAACACGGCGACTCTGTCCACATCTATACTGATGGCTCTATGACGGGAGACAGAGTTGGATGCACAGTCACTACGACCGGTGAAACTAGAGTATGTCGGCTATTACCGGCGACCTCGACTTTCACCGCCGAGTTGTTTGGCGTGCGCACGGCGTTGCTCCTCATTGGAGACAGCGATGAAAGGAACTTTACAACATTCTCCGACTCATTGAGTGTAGTACAAGCCATCCGAGCATACGACAGCATCCACCCCGTCACCACTCGAATAGTAAATATGATACAACGACTACAAGAGGATGGAAAGTCAGTGTCTATTAGTTGGGTGCCTGGTCATGTTGACGTCGCGGGCAATGAGCTCGCCGACAAAGAGTCGAGGCAAGTGGCCCTGTCGTATTTGCCCGCGGCAAACCGTGCAGTCCCCTGCTGAGACTATTACCCACTAATCAAGCGAAACCTGCGCGAGCTATGCCAATCCCAATGGCTGAGCAGAGAAATAAACTACAAACAATCAAAGAAACCGTCCGACAGTGGCACTCGTCAAATAGCGACGATCGCCGAATGGACGTCGCACTGTGCCGCCTACGTATTGGGCACACGAGACTCGCTCACGACTTTCTGCGGATGGGTCGTCCATAACCTTATTGTGATGACTGCGTCGTACCTCTCACTGTCTTGCATTTAATGGCCGAGTGTCCCACTTGTTCCGACGAGCGGAGGGAATGCTATCCGGACCTACATGGTCGGGATGCAGACTCCATCCTCCGAGGAATGCTTTCTGAAGGACCTCGCGGCCAATTTTATAGAAATACCCTCAAGACTTTTCTTACCAGATGTAACCTCTGTCATAAACTGTGATGAATCCATTACGATAAATGCTATCGTCAACTACGGCTCTGTCCGTTTCTTTGTGAATTACATATACTATGTGCAAAATTAAGAATGATATTCTTTTTATTACTTTATAATAAATAAAATATGATAAATTCCGCGCACGAGCCTGTGGCGAAACACAGGAATATTTCGGCGCGATATAGGCAGTGTTCCACTGAAGCGCTAGTAAAGGTTTCTACTACTACTACCTTTGCTTCTTCTTCTGTCAGATCGCCACTGTTGTGGAAACGGTGGCTTAAACTATTCAATATTATAACTAGAGCTCTCTGGGCGCGCATACCTCCACCAAGTAAGGCAACGGTAACGAAAAATTCAAATTGGCTCTGAAACCATTATTTCTTTTTTATCAATTCCTAAATCTAATAATTTGTGCCTCTTAATAGTATTAACAGCTTCTGAATTTTTTTGAAGATCCTTTCATGACTGTTTGAGTTATGCTGCTAACAAACATTATGACAAACATTAGTCAAACATAGAAACGAATCAGCCGATCTGCGCCAAAATTTAATCATTCATGTCTTTAACATTACTAACAATTCCTGTGAATTTCATAAAGATTCACTCAAAACTTTCTGAGTTATTGCGCTAACAAATATAAAATCAAACACAGCAACAATCATACGAACGAACCAACACATTATCGCAAAAATTTGGTCATTTACTCTTTATGATATACCTAACAACTCCTATAAATTTCATAAAAATACGTCCATAACTTTTTGAGTTATGCATTGAGAAAAATGAAACTCTTAGAATTTTGTGCTCCGTGTATCTGAAAGTTGTATTTAAGCTCGAAGACGGATGCCCTGTGAACCTGCACAGGTTTGTTCAGGGTCCCCTATCCCTCCATAATCCGAATGGCACTGTGTACATCAGCG
>LQNS02277274.1:3884801-3899722 GCA_001587735.2 Parhyale hawaiensis | reverse complement strand
CTTATTTTGCTTCTCGCGCGAGGGTGATTGTTAGGTAGCTCTATTGCGGAGCCAGTCCAGTTAACTCGTTTGGTATGTGATGGCACTGAGCCATGTAGATTAGGTTGTGAATGTATAGCTGAAATATTTCTAACAAATTAATGTATACTCAATTTTTAATGTAAGCTGTAATATAATAATCCACAACACCTCCCGCCTGTAGAGAAATAAATGTTAAATAAATAAATAAATAATAAGCAGACAAACAAACAGATTGACGGATCTTTACCAAAAGTTAATCATCTGTTTCTCCTAACATACCTAGCAATCCGTGTAAATTTTGTCAAAATTCATTCATAACTTTCTGAGTTATCTTGGTGACAGAGAGACAAACAAACACAGAGAGACAAACTCGATGAAAACATATCCTCCTTGGCGGAAGTAATAATAATAAGTTACTAAATAGATTTTTCAAATCTATTTAAGTGTATACTGATTACAAAATGCTCTAGATGTATTTATATACTTGAGCCGTTATTATTTTCAATAAAAAAACCTCGAAAGATACTAATCCAGCAATATTTATACTGACTAGAGGGCCCAGCCGTTAAATATGACGACAATACCTTTTTGATTAGGCTATATTTCTTGTTCCGGTTCCCAGAACAGGTGTTGCCGTAAAATGCAGGCAGGCGTGATCTTCCATTAAATGAAACTCAAGTGTTGCAGCCATAAAACCACGAGTTTTGAAAGAGCAAAGTATCCCCCCTGCAAGAAAAAGTGCGGATATCAGTTTGGAATTGGTTCAACGTTGAGCAGCACTCGGAAAATATAGTACAGTCAAAAGAATGCACTGGAAATGCACAGGGCTTAACGTTACTGGATACCAGCCGATAGATAAACCTTCAAGGGCGAAATTTGACTTGAATGCAATAGAATATAAACGCGTCTGTTCAGAGTAAAGTTTCAACAGCTACGAAGAGATTCAGCTAAAGAAAACATAAGCGAAATAGATTATGCCCGATAGGAACAAAAACTCCAACCAAGACTGAGCTTCTCGAACTGCTACGAAGAAATTCAGCTAAAAAATAAGCGATACAGATTTATCTTATGCCCGGCAGGATATAGAAGAAAAAAATTCCATCAGAGGCGCCGCCTTGCATCTCAGAAGAATAATCATCGTCATATCAAAAAGTACTGAGCTAGTTTTGAGAGCGAAGCGAGATGTGACCGACAAGAGCAATTATCGCCATATCGCAGTGGCAACATCTCTCTAGCAATTGGTAGAACTAGTGCTTGGGAGATGAATGTCACCGTACATGATGTCTGCAGACAATAAATTTGGCTTTAAAGCCGAATATGGAACAGAAATGGCTATATTCAAACAAAAAACATTTATTTCTCATATGGAGACTGCGCCCAACAAGGTTAGGACACAGCATTATGAGGTTTTCATGTTTACTACTAACATGATAATAATACTAAAAAGAACATAGAGGGAATTGGCATTAGGTTTGCAGAGCTCTACTAGAGCAATGCCTGCAACTTAATAAGGAGATCACATTGACACTATTTTCCGTTGAGAGAAGCGTTGGTTACATAGAGCTGGGGTGAAAAGGTTTTTTTTTTTTTGAGAGTATGAAATACAGTATGCAGCCTAAAGTGGGCTAGGACAAGTCGTTGCGTAGAAGTAAACTGTACGTTTACAGGGATTTTTTAAAAAAAGAGGAGACACGTGCAATGGGAAATGTAGAATATATAGACCAGCTAACCATATTCAGGATTGAATGTATCGCAAAAGGTTAGAATCTGAGAGCTCATTTGACGTAACGTAATTAACCTCCGCCAAGGAGGTAATGTTTTCGTCGGGTTTGTCGGTCTTATTGTTTCTGTTTGTCTGTTACCAAGATAACTCAAACAGTTATGGACTGATTTTGACGAAAATTACAGGGATTGTTAGGTATGTTAGGAGGAAGAGATGATTAACTTTTGGTGAAGATCCGCCCATCCGTTAGTTTGTTTGTCTGCCTCATTTTTCTCAATGCCATAGGCCTAACTCAAAAAGTTAAGGGCGGATTTTTATGAAATTCATATGAGTTGTTAGGTATATCACAAATAGTAAATGATCAAATTTTTCTGATGATTCGTTGGTTCGTTCGTTTGTTAGTAACTATTTTTAATTTTATGCTTTTTAGCACAATAACTCAAAAAAATAATAAATGGATCTTTATGAAATTTATAGGGCATGTTAGTAATGTTAAAAGACATAAATAATTTAATTTTGGTGGAGATCGGTTCGTTTGTTTGTATGTTTGACTTGTGTTTGTCAGAACGTTTGTTACCAGCATAACTCAAAAAGTTATGAACGGATCTTCAAGAAAATTGCAGAAGCTGTTATTACTATCAAAAGCCACAAATAATTACATTTTGGAGTTGATACAAAGAAAATTACGGTTTCAGAGCCAATTTGAATTTTTTGCTACCGTTGCTTCGCTTGGCGCAGGTATGTGCTCTCAGAGTGCTCTAGTTTTTATCATAAAATTCAATGTCACTATATCGAATGACTAAAAGCTCATGCTCACCTTTATAGCAACACCCGGTTTCCGGGATATCGTTCGGAGTTGAACCATCGTGCGCACGCTCTTTTGATTCCCGTGAAGTTGGTTTATTCGTGCACCAGGGAAATATGTAAGAAGAAAAAACCTACAAATTTCGAATTCCCCCGAGAAGATTTTCGCTTCAGCCTGAATAGGTAAGCTTGAGTAATTTCCTTAATAATAATAATAATTTTGTGTTTCTTGTTCCAACGTGGTTGGGTTCTTTTGGACGCCATCCACATAACTTCGAAATTTGTTATTTCCACGTGGTAAAATGAAGCTCTCGGTTTGGACCCTGTGCGACAAAAAATTACTGCCTCATTACGTATGACTTTGACAAGTGTTGCAATGTGTTTGCTTAGATGTGACCACTTCCTGTTCAACCCTTCCATTTCGGGTAAAATTTTACCCCTTTGACGCAACTTTGCAGTGTCTATGTTCACAGGCATGTGAAGTGACAGCGTGACGGACAGTGCTTTGTCAGTTTATTTTAAGTAGTTTACCCTGCTATTTTTAAGTAAGGGTGATATATCGGTAAGCTCCTGTAAAATTGAGAATGTGAACTAGGTTGCCTACTCTGCCGGGCCTAAGCCGTTTATTATAGGTACTTCCATTTGCTCCAGTGTGAGTAGCCATTTCATATTGTCGCTGCAGATCTCGCCTTAACGGCTGCATGCCTTTTTTGATTGCTTCTTTTGCTGGAATTCGTTCTTGTTTTGTGACCTCATCAAGATATTGGTGCTAAGTTAGGCCTTCCTCGAGACAGCCAGGATGCAGACCAGAGATTGTGAGCTGCTGCCTTGTGCTAACACCAAATGAACTAGAAATAGGTATTTGACCAGTATCTTCAATGATTCAAAGTTAAATATCTCTTGCCGTGAACAAATTCTGACTGTACGACGTAAGATAGAAAAAAATATTGGCGCCTAAACCTGGTGCCCTTGAGGTGACGAAAGGTTGCGCCTTGAAATAACCCTTGACTGCAGATTTTGTCAAAGAGTTAGGCGATGAATTTGCTCCACTTCTGTGCCTTCTTGAAGATTTTGGCGAAGTGTTGAATAGTCCCTACCCCATCGGTGGCAAAAAAACGTTGAGTTTTTATTTTTTTTTGGCGTACATTCTCGTTTCACTGAGACGTCTCTTGCTCTAAGCAATTATCTAGTAGCGCGTATCCCTAGAAGTTCTAAACGGATTACCGCTGCTCTCCTTTTCGGGTTGAAATTCCCACCTTCAGGAGAAATACCCGACATTTTATTTGTCAGTTTGAGTTACCGGGTCATAATTGCCTTAAGTTTTTCCTTTTTCACTACAGGAAATCTGCTGAAGCAAAATGCCTCCTAAAGTGAAAGATAAGAAACAAAGAGGAGACGATGATGCTGAAATGTTTATGACGCTGACTCTATAAAAAATTTTGATCGAAATCGAAACAAAATCAAGGACCTTCTACGTCGGGCAACTCTATATTGTTCCAATGCTGAGGATACGGGCTCCCCTTCCCAAGTTGAATCCGCCCTGACCTCTTTTAAGAAAATCGCAGCGTCAGCTCTCTCTGATGTAGAAAAGTTATTGAATAGGATCTTGGATGTGGAAAATGAGGAAGTTAAAAACGATTACCCTTGAAACGGAGGCAGCAGAAAATAAACTTCTTGCTTTGGAAGGCAAGATACTAAACAAAATGAAGATTCTTTCAAATCCTCCTGAATCCAAACTTCCAGCCTAAGCTGAAAACAATGTGGGACCGAAACTTCCTTGGATTTTAATTCCGCATTTCATTGATAATGGAGACGAAACTCGCTTCTTTTCTATCAAACACGCTTTCTTGAAGTCCTCTCCAACCATGCCCAATGACCAAAAACTAATCTTTCTCAGGTCTCTTCTAAAAGGAAAAGCTCTACACCTGGTAGAGAACCTGGTCGAAAGAGAAGATGCTTATGAGGAAACATGGCTTATCCTCGAGAAGCACTTTTTGCACAAGAATAAATTATACCTGTCACGTGCTGATGATGCTCTGCTCTATCCTTGGATGTCTACCATCCGTGAGATAGAAACACATATATCAGATTTTGCATCAAATTTGCAGGGTTTATGATATTCCAGATTAAACAAGACAAGAAGGAGAGTATCTACACCTTCTTTGGCATGAGCAATGAGCATCCTGCAACGCATCTTACCTGAGTTCTTTTATATGGAACTGTGCCCTAAGATTGGCTCTTATCCTACGATTGACGACTTGTTGGAAACAGGTTCTGATATCGTAAAATTCTTTAATATGAAAAAGAATGGACGAGCTAGCAGAAATGAGTCGTCAAACTCTCCGGCTGTCATTGCTCAACCCCCGGTCAAGCCAGTCCACAGTAAGCCCACTACAATGGACAACAAATCGGTGCCTGCGGAAACTTCTTCAAGTGACTCCAAAACCTTCCTAGGTGAAACAGAGATAAGCCCTGCAAGTTCTGCAAGCGCCCGCACGCATCCTCGTACTGTAGAAAATTCTCCAAATTTGACGATCGTATAATGCGAGCCTCTGAACTCTCATTATATCTAAGGTGTTTGGGTGCGGATCATTCACAGGATACTTGTAAAGGAAAATCTGACAGACTGCCCCTTCATATGCGAGGTGTGCAAAACTTCTACGAACTACCCTCTCCCAGCTACGCTCTGGCCACTGCTCATTCTTGATGGATTATAAATTTCGAGCGGGACGGATCGCTGATTAGCTTACTAGATATTGATGCGCTGAATATGAATTTATGCTCGTCTTACCGAGTGTTTACAAATGGAATCGAATGTTGTCGACCATTTTTCACGATTAGCAGTTGTTACATCCCCTTTTAGATCATTACTGCACACTATTTCTGAAAAAAAACTATATGCTTCCGGTATTACTAACGCACTCTTCGTAAAATAGACATTTTCCACTCCCTTCAACACTACTGCAGAATCACCGTCAATACAGTCAACTCACTGAAAACTTTTCTCTCCGAAGCCTACTTGCATATAAGCTTCAGGTTCTTTTACAAAAATATATTTTCCATAGGACCCTATTTTAAATTCGAAGGTAAACCTCCCTCAGCTCTTCTGTCAGTGTTTATAAATTTCAATGCAGGAGCTTCGTCTCTTCGTATATGGGCATCACTGGAGAGCATTACAAAAGCCCGCTTTTAGGTATATCCAGCAAAACAGGTTCACCTGCAAATAACCATAGGTTCTGCTTCCCGTCCGCAAGCAAAATAAAACACTCATCCATTTAGTTGGAAAGACTTCATAATCTACTTGTACAATCCAATAGAGCTCACAACTTTAAAATCTCTCTACACTCATGAAGCAAAACCCAGCCTCAATATAATGCTTCCGTATCGTCCGACTGTACAAGCACTAATATTGGGTCCTTCTGAGCTTATCCCGGTCATTCGCATTTTACTCATCCCACTGACAATATCTCTGCTCCCTGCTATTCTGCCAGAAAAAGTTGTTCCTTTTTAGATTTATCCATTCATTATGTTTCATTCTGAGAAGACATCCCGAAACGTTAAATTTTAATTTTGTCGACAATTAAGTCTAGTTGACGAATTTATACGTTACAGCCGTCGGAAATGCAATGTCTTAGAAATGCTGATGTGTTGAGTAGCTTAACTTTAATACTAAATTAGTATTGGTACCCACTATGGTGCACCTTTTTTATCTTTAAAATGGTTGCCTAAGCTGTGATGTCATTAGCAGAACCAGTCCCACGCGTCTAGCCTTGAGAAGTAATTTTTCATTGAATATAAAATTCATTGATTTGCCGTTCGTTAACGTCCGTGATGTACCCCAATAAAGAGTAAGAGTAGGCGACTGGTTCAGTTATTTTTTGCTTGGTACGATGACGATGCGTCGGACACTGACACTACGTAAACGGTAAATACTGGGCTGACAAGCGACGTATAGCGTCCGATAATGTTTTTTTTTTTTATTTGGTCGATCAATGGCATGATTTTGTATGATTGATACAGAGACTTCAGCTTGAATATAAGGTTACGAAACAAAGCTTGTTTCTGTGATGATTTAGTGTTTTCTATGTAAATTTGATCAGAAAATTCCCTCCTAATTCGCTAGAGTACTGATGCACCGTAATTCTGCGTTTTAAAAAATTGCTATATAAAAAAATGCGACAGTGACCAATATTAGGAAATTTGTGTTCAGCACATCAATATCTACCATAGAGTGGTCTAAAGTTTTCGCGTTTACGTGGTGAGTAAAAGTAAATAGAACCGTATTTTTTTCTGTCGTAACTACAAACTGTACCTAGAGGCAGCGGCGTACGCAGGATTTTGCTAAGATGGGGAAGGGCACTAACGAAGTTGATGGATATATATATATATATATATATATATATATATATATATATATATATATATATATATATATATATATATATATATATTATATGGGCTACCATTTACCAGACACAAAAGTTATATGTTCATGATATATAATGAAAAAATGAATTGCTATTATGTTATGCATGCCTGCATGCATATACAATGATGACAAAAAAATCCAAAGTTCAGTAAATTTCGTCTTATAATTCAACTGAAAGGGAAAAGAAACACTATTGCATAAAACAATTGTAGAAGAAATCGCTTGCATTTAAACCAACAACAATTACGCTAATTTCTAGAAATAGCTCATATGTTTCCACTTGTTTTAGCATAAACTTCAAACAAAACAAATAAGTTGATACAACTTTATACTAGATAGGCCAGTGATGCGAAACATGGATGCGAATTTGAAAAAAATGTAGCTACATGATTTCTTCTTTTTTTGACACTTTTATGTTTTAAACTTAGAAGAGATAAACGTGATTATCTGTGGACGTAACTTATTAATAAATCTTTGCTCATGCTGCTATCAGCTATTTTTTACCGTCACATAAGCTTGCTATTTGCTTTCGAGAATTCATCAATTGCGTCCTCTTCATTTAAGTTTTTGTCGTCATGGATAGCCATAAGCACTAGTCCTTCTAATCTTTCTTCTCCTATAACTGAGCGATTTTCGGTCTTCAGCAGCTTCAATTATGAGGAGAAACTCTCCACGCAGCTACTTGTAATTGGGAAAGTAGCGTAAATCTGCAGAAGTAATTGAGTAGTGGTTATTGTGTCGATATGATTCAATCTCAAGACATAAATTCGGTCCGAAGAGCTGTTGGATTAGGCAGATCTTCAAAAGATGGCTTTACTGCAGTTACTAAGTTCTCCCTAGTTAATGACTCAGTGCGTGACGGAATAATTACCCCCACCAAACAGGTTATGTTTTCGCCGGGTTTGTCTGTCACCAAGATATCTCAAAAAGTTATTTGCGGATTTTGATCACATTTACAGGGATTGTTAGGTAAGTCAAGAGGAACGTATTAGTAACTTTTGGTGATGATCCGTCCATCCATTTGTTTCTTTGTCCCTCTCATTATTTTTCAATGGTACCACTCGAAAATTTACATGCGGATTTTTATAAAATTTACATGAGTTGTTAGGTATATGACGAGGAGTAAACGGCCAAATTTTTGTGATGATCTGTTGTTTCATTCATTAGTTTGTCATTCTTTTCAATTTTTTGCATCTTAGCACAATAACTAAAAAGTTCTGAGTTCAGCCAGCAGGTTGTGTGCTGAAAATGATCTGGTGAACCTGTTCCTTAGGAGATAGGTTACTGGACTCTGTATGTTTTATAAGGTTTACAGCAATGAAAGACTTTGGTTGTATTCATCTGTCCCAGCCCTCAAGGTCTCAAGGAGGATTACACGGGCTGCGGTTGACGGGCACTCTTTCACTTTGCACTTTGGAGACTGTCAGATGCAAAACTCATTAGTTCTGTCGGCACTTTGTGCCCTGGTATGTTGGGGTTTGGAATTCATTGCCGGTATCGGCTTTCGGTCGTTTTGGCGTACAGGCGCTTAAGTCAGCAGTTAATGGTTTTTTGTTGGATTTTCTTTAGCAGCGTTTCGGTCTTCCCGGTGTTTCAAATTTCTTCATTTGGGCTGTACTACCTGTCCGTGGCGGCCCGGACGTGAAGTTTTTAATAATAATAATAATGAATGAATTTCTCGGGGTTATTAGAAACAATAAATAATAAAAGACATGATTGATGAAATTTTTATTATGATAGGTTGATCTGTTTGTGAGTTTCAGTGTTTGACTAATGTTCGTCCGAATGTTTGTTAGCAGCATTACTCAAAAAGTCATCAACGAATCTTCAAAAAAATTACTGAAGCTGTAAACACTTTTGAATTGCACAAATGATTAGATTTTAGTGTTGATACAAATAAAATAATGGATCTCAGAACAAATTTCATTTTTTCGTAACCGCGTTGCCTTGCTTGGTGGAGGTATTGAGAAGGTAATGAGGAAACCTTATATTTAATTCAGCAATCAAAACTTCAAGAAAAGATAAAAAAAATTCACTTTGTAATGGTCATAGGCTTATATAGCTTCTATGTTTGAACGATGTTTCTGTTTTCGAGTAATTTTAGGTCTCTCGACGTTTATTTCAATAGTGTTTGCAATTTCTTCAGCAAACTAAACCCAGCTTCAAATTTATCTCTGCATGATTGTAGAGATCGGACACACTTATACATGAGGTTATTATGGTCAAATACTGAAGCTACATCCTGCACTGCTGCTAGCTAGTATGGTGTATTCTCTTTGATGTGCTTTTCGAGAATGTTCAAACGGTTGGCAGAACGAGTAACGAACGAAGTTATATTTTCTATCATTCCCATAACGTCCGTGATGAATTGAACTGAACAAGCACGGCCTATGACTAAATTAAGACCATGACTAGGGTTGTGCGTATAAAATGCCAATGGTTGCCTCGCGCGTTTTATGATATTGGGAGCTTCGAAAAAAGACGCGCTCGGCCAGACGGTGTGGAATCATGAATGAAACCGAGATAACAGTCTCTGCTTATGGTAATATGATGATCGAGAGCCACGACTTTGTTCCGCGCATTGGAAGATTATTTCTTGACAGCAGTGTGTCTACGGCACCCGTACATTCCTAGGTTTTCGCTGAACACCGCAATAAGAAGCTAAGCGACTGTACTCTGTTGACCTTTGGCTGATAACCGAGCAAGACTCGAGTCGAAATAATTGTGCCGGTTAAAATGCACGTGTTCAGTGCGCGACGTGAGATGTACACAAGTCAAAGTTATAAATATAAACTTGTGTAGCCTAGACAACTCTGTTGGTGTTCAACTACCACTTTCTAACGAAATATATGCGTAAAACTTGCGTTGTAAATGTATATGTAACCAATTATTAATATCTATATAACATTATTACTGCTAAATTTAGGTATCCTGGTACTTTTTTTGCTCTTTCTGACATCACCATATGTTAAGCCATTCCTGCTAAGGAGGGGGGGGGGGGAGGGGCACGTACCCCTTGTGCCCTCTCTTACGTACGCCGGTGTCTAGAGGGGATTACGTTTTCTTGGCACTAAGGGGAAAACGACGCAAAATTTTATTTGCGTCACAGTAGTTGCGTCAGCGTCCGTCATTGCGTCGTTTTTAATACTTTTGCGTCGTTGCGTCATGCGTCGATGAAATTGTCGTTGCGTCAACGACAACGCAACGACGCAAGTGCCCAGCACTGCTGCTAGCGTTACTATCGTGGTTGCGTGGAGAAACACAACCACGTTAGAACAAGAAAAAAAAAAAACAATACCGAATAAAACTAAGACAAGACTCATGCTTACCCATTCAAACTGAAGCGCAGAAGCTCTTCCTTTTTTCGAAGCGTTGGCCATAAGGCTTACGCTTTTAATTTCTTCATCCTCATCAGACCTACACGGTCGCGATCGAGTACACTCGAAGAAGAAGTCGATTCGAGACTATGGACCGCAAGTCCCGGAATGTTGCTAGCAAGGCCAGCATGAGATTTAGTCAATCAATATATATTTTATCTTATATTTAGAATTAGTGTAAGTCAAATGAGCTCTCAGATTTCAACCTTTTACGGCATAACATTTCCCATGGGAGGGGGGGAGGGGAAGGTGTTCAACTTCTTTCTGTCAAGTTGGAAGTTCAACGTCTCAGTCTGATTTACCAGTAGAGTGAATCGAGACAAAAGACATGGGTTTAATTTAAGCGTAGACTGTCCTTAAATTAATTTCTAGGACCCATAGTAGGGGAGAGATTTTAGGGAGTAAGTTTCCAATTAGGTCACCGAAAAGGTGAAATATTTTTAGGGCTCATAGCAGGGCGATAGACTATGGGGAAACTTTCTCATTTGCTAGGTTATCTTGATAAGTGCATCATGTTAGGACCCATGGTTGGGCATAAAATTTCAGGGGTACTGTTCCAGACTAGAAAGAAGCTAGAACTTCTTGAAGCTACTCAAAGATCGCGCACTGCCTAAAGTCGAGACATGCGTGAGTACGATTACCACAAACGACTTTTCTGTCTCCAGTTCTATTTATTACTACCAAGTTTCGAGCACTTCACCATTAAATTTACTTGCAAAATTATCGAACGTATCATTGTCAATGTGGAAGAACATATTGTTGGTGGACACTCACAAAGACCTGGAAGGAGTTGTGATGTACGCATTTCAATCAGAGATGGAGTCAAAGCCGTGACAAGAACTCTTGAGAGAGCAAAGAGCCCGAGCGGGCTGTTTCAATGATGTTATTGGACACGTTTATTAGGGCCAGTTCTCACGTCCCTCAACGTAACGTGTTCAGTCAAACTGGAGGACGCGTCTCGTTAATTTGATGGAAGCAGCAGCAGCAAATGCGAGACGGAAGGATGAAACACGTTCGATTTTTCAAGGCCTGCGTCATTCAGATTCAGTTAGAAAATTGCTAATTACGAAATTTATCCTCTATAGCGTTTTCAAATCATGAACAAATCAACAAAAATGCTTTTTTATAGTCATTTTAACGATCAGAATTACTGTATTACCGTTCGATACAAGAAAACTAGATGGGCTGAAAGTGTATTACTCAGAACACAGACGCCATCTTGGATTTGGTTCCCCGGCTGATCACTCTCCGTTGGTTCCCCTTTAATCGGTTTAGCAGGCCATAAATATTCTAGAAATATGCTATTTCTCTCAAGCATAAGACTATGAGATACGACACCACTTCAAAAAGGCGCATAATATAAGCGAAAATGCAAAGAAACGAGATCATCCGTTAACGCGTGTCGTCATTTATTTGAATGAAGGTCGGATCTACGTGTGGACTTTGTGCAACTGTGATAGCGATTTACTAGGGCAGTCAGATCACTCGAATGAACGCTCTCTCTCTCTCACGCCACGCCCTAACCTGTTGCAGCAAGAGCCTGTGCTTACGCTAGTAAAAAAAAACGAGTTCCATCATCTCCCCGTCTGAATGTGTTGATGCACATATTTAAATAGTGCACGTATGCAAGGAAATGTGTACTATAATTCCCTCCAAGTTTGTAGAGAAGTACGAAATTTAACTAGTGGCACTTACTGAGCAAACTGAAGCGACGGTTAACATTTTAACACATTTTTAAGCCAAGTTCACACGACAGTCACCTCAATGCGTTCGCTGAAACTGATGGACGCCGCACCTGCAGTTGGCGGAAGGAGGTACGGCGAAGTACGTCCGTATTTTTCACCGCGCTCCTTGTGTCAAGTTCGGCAAAAATAACGAACGAATTCCGTTTTTTTTTGTAGCGTCCACAGATCATAAACAAGTCGACAAAAATGTTATTGTCATCATTTTGGAGATCAAACTACTTTAACACGCATAACACTAGAAAACCCCAAAAAATATTGTACGTGCACGAAATACGCAATGTTTTTTTTTAAAGAATGAGTGATTTCCGTGTGATGATTTCAGTTCTATCGGTTCATCAGGCTATAAATATTCTAGAAAGAGGCTGTTCCACTTGTAATCATAGTATAAAGTTATGGGATAGGAACGTGACTCTGATCAGATTATAGATATATATAATAAACAAATGGACAACAGAACGCTGTCATAACTGAAAGTGCGTCGTCGTTCATTTGAACAGGAGACGCTTCTACGTGAAGTCCGCGACAAAAAAGTGAAAGGACATATCGCGTTCGTTCACAGGATTGAACACTGGATATATTGAAATAAGCGGCGTGTGAACTCCTCTATAGTGAACTCACGTCTGTGATAGCGAGGGCCGGACAAACCATGCGGACGACTGACTGAGTAAATTCTTTCCTTCGCCACTAGTTGTTAGTTCAGTTTGCTCTGCAAGTGCCATTAGCTAAGTTACTAATGTCTCTTTAAACTTGGATTGAATTAGAACTCAAAATTCCTATCAAGTTTCTGCTGTCTAAATGGGCACAGAAATGTCCACGGGCGCTGGACCCCTAGGTACGCCCCTGCTTGTGCCTAGCCCATTTTGGGTTACTTTTTTTCATTTTCTCTGAATAAGTATACTATCAGTGGCTCTAGGTATCAGGGCCTATTGAGAAACCAATTCTATTTCATCGACAGAAAACACGCTAGAAACAGCTGAAATCTTCGTAGATGATTATCATAGCGTTAACCCAGCACAGTACTTCACCTGGTGTTTTAGGTAATGAGAATGGCCAAGAGCTTGACGAGAGTTAGGGCAATCGGCCCTAGCAATATTATGGATCACGGCGTTTATCGGTACCAATTTGTTGAGGATCGCCAAGAACTCATTGAGATCTAGAGGAATTGCAAGGGTCATACGGTAACTAGGGTTATGTCAATCGTCCACCGCTAGGTTTGCTGCAAGAATTGGCTGAAATTTATAATGCAACTAGAGCACTCTGAGAGCGCATACCTCCGCCAAGCGAGGCAACGGTAGCAAAAAAATTCAAATGAGCTCTGAATCCATAATTTTCTTTGCATGAACTCCAAAATGTCATCCAGCGTGTCTTTTGATAGTAATTACAGCATGTGTAATTTTCTTGAACAAACGTTATGACAAACATGAGTCAAACATACAAACGAACAAGCCGATCTTCGCAACATTTAATCATTTATGTCTTCTAACATTACTAAAAACCCCTATAAATTTCATAAAACTCCATTCATTATTTTTTGAGTTATTGTGCTAACAAGCATAAAATTAAAAACAGTGACAGACAAACGAACAAATGGATCATTACCAAAATTTGGTCATTCACTCTTCGTTTTATACCTAATAACTCATGTTAATTTCACAAAAATCCATGCATAATTTTTTGAGTTACGGCATTGAAAAAAATGAGGCAGAAAAACAAACAAACAAACGGATAAACATATCTTCACCAAAAGTTAATCATCTGTTTCTCCTAACATACCTAATTAACAATCCCTGTAAATTTCGTCCAAATCGGTTCGGAACTTTTTGAGTTATCTTGGTGACAGACAAAGAGACAGACAGTCAAACACGACGAAAGCATAACCTCCTTGGCGGAGGTAACTAGCACAAAAATACCACTTCGAGGAAGGCGAAAATTCTGCCACCCCATGCATGTCTTATGTACATTGTTTGTATGTATCAAATTAACTCTATTCTTCGAAGGTCACTTTCTCGTATCGTTCCACACTATTCCTGCGACGAAGCAAGGCTGCTCTGCCCACTTGAATGGCACGGCCATATATACGATCGGCTCCCAATCTGAAAGATGCCAGCACCTCTTAAAAATTTCAACGTTGACTCTCACGCCGTAGAAAATCAATAACTCGTATCAAAAATTTGAAATTTATACAACAAAATTACTTAATTTTTTCTTGAATGCAATGCACTATCCAAGATTTCAGATCCCTTAAAAGATCATCTCGCATTCCCAAGCCGAGTGTGCGAGCACCCTCCCAGTAGATTTGAAAATCCCCGCTATATACTATCAAACCGCATTAGCATGCTTAGTTTTTCTTGTCATAATACAGTCTAACCCTCATCTTACTGGGTAATACTCACCAATGTGAAATATTAGAAATTCATACAGAATCTTTTTACGATCATTGAACTTCATAGACGAATTGTCATCAATCTATGGAAATAGTTTGCTGGTATTGGTATTGAATAGTTTAGCTTGTTCACCCTTCATCCTGTGCGATTGAGTTAAATTTTGAGGTAAATCTCGTATGCTACAAGCGCGATATAGAAGTACAAGAAATTCTTGTGAAGCGCAGACGGAATTCTTGGTCTGATGGAATACGATACTGACTGCAGTAAAAGTGTGCATGAATGCTGGGATTTGCTATGCAGATTGCCTTTCTTTCTGCACGCCATGCGGCCTCTCTGAACAAACTAGATGGCTCAGTAATCAGCCCAATATCATTTCACCGAGATATGCAGCAGAAAATAACAGTGAATACTAGCCCCAATCGTGGCTACTGAACTATT
>LQNS02277274.1:3864911-3878990 GCA_001587735.2 Parhyale hawaiensis | reverse complement strand
CACGATTGCAACACGCCCTTGCAAGTTGGGCGTCGTCCGAATGTGTAGACGCGACCTCCAGGCTTCAGCTCTATAGAGGCCAAATATACACGAGCAGCCCCCCGTAAACTCACTCAGCAATATGCTATGTGGGCCACGAATTAGGCAGGGGTGCAAAAGGCTTTGCGTTGAAACGCCACAGTGATCTGACAATATTCGTCCAAGAATTATTTGCGAAAAACAGTGCAACAAAGCCAATGCAAGCTTTATTTGTCTTTGTTTCGCATTACTACACTCAGTCACACAGGCAGTGTTCATTTAAGATGAACACTAACACGCCCATACTGAAACAGAAGTCGAGAGAAGAGACAAAAATAATAATAATATTAAATCACACCTCAATGGGGGCAACACCATTAAGTCCATCAACATATGGGCCGTCCCCGTAGTCCGATATTCTGCTGCCATTATTAACTGGACGAAGAAGGACTGCACCGACATGGACATCAAAACCAGGAAGCTCATGATCATCTATCGAGCACTGCACCCAAGATCGTGCTTAAACAGACTCTACATTAACAGAAGAGAAGGGGGCCATGGTCTCATCAGCGTCGAAGACTGCGTCGAAGCAGAAAACGTGCTTTCTCCCAACACTTCAGAGAGAGCGACGACCCGTGGGCATGCTGGTTAATCGAGGCGAAGTTGCTGGAAGAGACCGAAACGGCTGACCAATTCAAACAGCGACGACGCCTCGATCGAATTAACAAGTGGAAGAGCATGAAGATGTCCGGTCAGTACCTCGAAGCTGTTCGGGACAAAATTGTACCAGACTCTTGGAACTGGCTTCTGAGGGGTGTGTTGAAGCGGGTAACAGAAGGAACCATCCTGGCAGCTCAAGAGCAAGCCCTTAGAACCAAGCACATCCAAAACAAGATTGACAAGAGAAACGTCCCTACTACCTGTAGAATATGCAGGAGCTCGGATGAAACCATCAACCACGTGATAAGCGAATGCGGAGTGCTGACGTAAAAGGAGTACATGCGCAGGCACGATTAACTTGTTCGACACCTTCACTGGACCCTCTTGCGGATCCGTAACTTCCCGGTCAGTGAGAGGTGGCACGAGCACGAACCCACGCCCGTGGTTGAAAAGGAAGCCGTGCAGATCTATTGGGACAAGAGGATGGAAACTGATCGTGTACTTCATGCCAACTGCCCGGACATCGTCGTCAAAGACAAACAGGAGAAGTCGGCCAAACTGATCGACATTTCAATCCCCTTCGACGCCAGAATCGTGGACAAGGAAGCGGAGAAGAAGGAAAAGTACCGTGACCTTGGCATCGAACTCCAGAGACTGTGAAAGATGAAGGTGGACGTCGTTCCAGTGGTCATTGGAGCTCTGGGGGCTATGTCCAAGAATCTCAAGATTGCCCTGCGAGAGCTGAAGTGCGGCCATCTCCATCCAGGAACCCTCCAGAAAAGCGCTCTACTCGGAACAGCGCTCATCATTCGCAAAGGGCTCTGAGCCTTAGGTCGCGGGATGTGACCCGGCGCCAGAGCGTAGAGCCCATCATCGCTCAACCAATCTAAACTTTGGGCTGTGAAATCCCCTCGATAATAATAATAATAATAATAATAACAACCCGTCATGTGTTTATATATATCTTTATAGTTTTATTTATTATTTACAGGTTTCGTGTCACGCACTTAACGAAATAAGCAAAAATTAGCTCTGGCCTTTGAGGCTTCATCAGTTTAATCATTTGCTAGAAGACTGTGCTGATCCTGCCAAGCTCCATAGGAAACTGATAAGTAGAAAATATTCCAGGTTGCTGTTGATGGCACTCGGACAAGATATCTGAGTCCGGTCTTTCTTTGACAAATTTGAAATCCACTCGATGCAGATGCATACAGCTTCTCTAAACAATCTCTTCCATCGTGATGTGTACTCGCTTCTGAGGTGTTCTCCATCCAAACTTCAGCCGCCTTTAGTTTACACTGATCGTCTTATTTTGACTGCATGATTATCGAGGCAAATGATAAGATATTTTTCAGCGGTCATTACGAGCATAAAAACCACGATGATTTCTTGGCAGCAAATGGCTTTCTAAATTTTGGGTTCTTCTTTCAACAGAACAAGGTTCGCTGAGTCAGAGTTTTATGCCACCCTCGAGTATGTTCGATACAGACCTCCATTTTCATTAGGAGCAATATACACTGTGGGAAAAGAATATTGCTAATCGCTAGTAACAATGAATGCAGGTCTAGTTCTTCCAGCCTCTCTTGCCGTTCCCGTGGAGCCTGATATTCATTACTGTACTCTACATCGAAATTATATTTTCTTGTTGTTTACGATGTACACATTTTGCAGCAAATCCGAGAAGCGTAGAGAAACCAACTTTTTCCGGTACAGTAGACGTAGTAGTTATTTATTCCAACTTCTTGGACGCAAAAATTTTGTTATGCTGAAGCTATCTCACTGTGTATTTTTTGCATGTTATGTAAGGGAGGGAAGGAGTGTGCTGAAGACGAATTGAAGTGTACTGCTCAGTAGAGAGCACGTATCTCTTAAGCTACTTTGAGTTGGCCGTCATAGCGTTTTCCTCTATTTGTATTTTAGTAAGGAAACTGGATTCAATGAAGAAATGTAATCACAAATTTCTTGTAATGAAGAAGAAGCAAGTCAAAGACGAGAACATTCCGCACCAGCCTATATTAAGCGAATTTACATATCTATTGTTGCGTCATGTTTTTCACGCACGGGTCCACTAGTCTAATACTAAGAATGACCGTCGTGTGCTTATATATTTTTATTTATTTATTCATTTATAGGTTTCGTGTCACGCTCTTAACGAAATAGATAGGCGAAAAATAGGCCAGGTTGTAGATTTTGTAATTAGTAGTTTTTTCTCGGAGATAGATTTCTATTAGCTTTATGTGAAAGATGTCAAGTTTCGACGATGTCGCTTCGACGTACACGGACAACGGGTGCTGCCGAAAATTATCAATCGAGTTGTGACTTCCTCTAAACTGGGTAGTGTAGCTCTATACCGACTTAGAGTTAAAGAAGTTACATATAAACGTGAGTTAACTGCACCGACTGGTTCAAGCCCTTGCTCTAGCATCGTTCTGAAGTTTAGAGCCTTAGACTATTCTGAGCTGCAGGCCTAGCACGCACGTATTAATTAAACTATTTGTATTTGTTGTACTGCTAAAACCATAATGGTTGTATTTGGGTATTTATGGTCGGGAATTATGTTGGCAATATGGTCGAAGGTTGTGACATATCTCTACCATACTGCACCCCATAAATGGTTGAATATGGAGGATATTTCGATTATAAACGACCAAAGTCTCGACCATAATCATAGATGTTCTACTATAATCACAACCATTATTTCCGACTGGGTCTTAGCGCGGTTATGGCATCTGATGGTTTGCACTTTCTCCAGACATCGAAACGTTCTGTACTCAGGGATGTCGCGAAGTATACAAAAGTATACAACATTGGGGGGGGGGGCACTGAAAAATACCGACTGACGTTAACTATCAGTCATATTATCGACTGGAAAAAAATATATATATAGTGCACGAGTACTATATATATATATATATATATATATATATATATATCTCGTGTGGTTCGGCAACAGCTTTTTGCTATGCAAGTTTTGTTAAAGGCGCCTGAGAGATTATTGTTGATTAAACATTTACTGAGTTTTTCACGTTTACAGAAACATGTAATGCATTCGTTATTGTTGGTGCTGTGCAGTAGACCACCGATGGTATCTTCGACGTTTCGATTACGGCTGTAATCATCATCAAGAGCTGGTGGCGGTGCCGGAGATAGTTGCGGCGGTGCCGGTGGTGGTCGTGGTTTGTAACGGCGATGGAAGACCTTCCATGCTGACAGAATTGTGTTTCGAGCAGTACTGATTCTATAGTAAAGTGGAAGGTCCCTCTATGGCTCTGGAACACGAAGAGCGGTGCTAGGTCCCCTCAGGCCTGCTGGCTTTGGGACCAGCTTAGCCAATCAGCGCGCTGATCGGCTTGGTAATTACGCTGGATGTGGATTACGCGTTATTGTGGCTGTTGATCTCCTAGTAACTGTAAGGTACTGGCGATGCCGGTCGCTTGGGTGTTGATAGAAGACCGCTTGAGTTTGATGAGTATGGCCTCTTCTATCTGCAGGCGGATTTTGTCGCTGTTTTTACGCAGTATTTTTGTATGGTTGACTTAGGTTTTCCCTGGTGATCTGTTGGTTATGGTTATGTCTTGCGTGGTTAGCTGGATCTCCCCCCCCCCCTTTGAGGCATCGTAAGTCTCCTCAGTCGCCTTTAACAAAACTTGCATATATATATAGCTACGGAAGGGCTTAGACGTAAATGAGGTCGTTAAGTGTAATTTTTTGTATTAGGTGTAATTGTTAGTATGAAGGGCTTTTAAGTGTAATAGCCTACAGGCCAATGAATACGTACGTGTAAGGTTAGGAATAAGGCAAGGTCTGGTTCTGCTAACGTCCAATGAGCTTCTTCTCATAAGGTTCGGTAAAAGACAAGGTCTGGTTCTGCTAAAACCGAAATATACGATTTAAAATTGACGCTATGTACGGCCAATCAAAGATTGACGCCAAGTAAAAAAAAAACACTTATACCATAAAAAAGTTTTTAAAATAAACATTAAAAACAAATAAAAACCCTACAAACCCACATAAATAGAGTAAAAACACTTAGGAACGCTAGCAGAACCAGTCCCGGCCTAACCTAACCTTTCACACGGGTGCTCATTGAAGGGACTCTCTTCTCTAGTAGGGGTGGTCGGTTGGGAAAAGGGACAGTACTCGTGCACTATAACTTTTCGAGAATATTGCACAGGCAGCGCAGCTGCTCAATCAGACTTCACCCACACACTGGCATTGCGTGACTGGTAATAGGTTTTTTACTCACAGATACATATGATACATTACAAGTATTTGGCAGACTAGTACTGTAACACTGTAGAATAATGCATGTGCGTATCCACTCCAAAATAAACTTTTGGGGCAACACTGAGCAAAAGCTAATACAATTGCTTGACGTATTTTTTAAAACGCTATTTTAAGACATTATCAAATAGGGGATCTAATAAATACTCACGAAGTTTATTGAGAAGTGTTGCAATTTAAAATACTGTAGCGCGTTTCTCAACGTCAACAAGCACAGTTGGGAAATTGAGAACAGAACGTCTCATTTCGTAATTTTGTTGGGGAAGAAGACTGAAATACTTCAGGATGATTATAACACACAAATCGAAAAGATCTAAGTAAAGCATAGTTGTAAACATCCTGAAATTGCAACAATTTCACTGCAGCTCATTACAGGCTCATTGTTTTGTTACGTCTAACACGTAGTATTCACCCAAGTATATTATTCAATATTACCTAAAGTTTGAGAATGTGACAACGAGGGGCTCCACCCCAAACGATGATCATAAGTTTAATTTATTGATAATATAGCAAAACAAAATGATCGCAATGAAAATAGAAGTGAAAAATTTTGATCTCATTGCGCTTTAAAAAAATAAAAATGACGTTAGGTGCTATTGCAACAGGTTCACAACACGCCACTGTCGCCACAGACTGTCTTTGTGCAGTACTGTCAACAGCATTGCCGTGTTTTTTTTTTTTTTGTATCCCCAAGAATGCCAATTGTCACCAAGAAATTGTAAATCTCTTTCTTTCTTTTGTGCCTAAATAAATAATTAAATGCATATTTCTAGTATGCATATAGTGAGCTATGCATATCAAAAACTTTTCCTATAAATTTAACTAATATGGCTAGCTAGTCTATATTAATATAACTTGACAGAAACCTATCACTGAAGAAAGCTTGTGAGACACACATCCTCCTCTCACAGTCTTTGTGCATGCTTGGCTATATTGCAAAGATGGGTGTGAATGTGGAAGGGGCAAGGTAATTCGCGCGCAGCGCGAAAATTTTTTCACTGGTGATGTTCGGTTACAGTAAATTTTGACGTTAGTCGGTACATTTGACGTTAGTCGGTACATTTTACTGCTAAGTTAGTCGATTACCGTAAAAGTACCGATTGCTCTTGTCCAAAATATACCGACTATATAGCTCGACAAGAAATTATTGGGGGGGGGAGTCCCGCCCCCCCCCCCGGTCGCGACATCCCTGTCTGTACTGTATGTTTGTTCTCAGTTCACGACATAAAAATTCAGTACCGTAGCTGATCTATAGAGCAGAGTCGAAGCTATAATTTTTCACAGGGCGGCAGAAACATTTCTTTTTGCTTTGTATCATCTTTGACAAAGAATTTTCTCTTCAAGTTAAGTTTTAAGAGAAAAAACTGGTATACTGAAGGCTCATTGGATACGTTACGATGATCTAAGTATTTTAATTCAGTCATACTTGCTGCTTGCTAATGTAAAAATTTTTTGCACCTCTTCTAAGGTTTGGGTCGATTGTGCTGCTAATTCAGGGTGTCTAGCAGTCTGCAAACAGGGATAACTCAGGAGAAAAAATCACCCAGAAAAAAATCAGGGAAAACTCAGAAAAAAAGGGACCAGGAATCAAAATACTCGGGGAATTTCTGCAGGATCCAAACGACCAACAACAATATCTAAATATACAATACAACCACACAGTGGTGCATAGTGTATTGGCTTTGGCATATGGGAATTGTAAGTTTCAGTGTGGCTTGCAGAAAGAATCGTGCTTATTTTAGCTCACACTGGTCTTATGAACTTCCAGTATCCAAGTACAAAACTGGGGAATGTATCCATGAGGGCATATGTTGTATACCTCAAGAGAGAGCTTCACGCCCTAGAAGTGAGACCCAATCGATAACGATTAGCAGAACCTGTTTCTCTCCTCAAGGTTGTTATTTTGCAAATATTTTTGATTGAGGCTCAATGATATCGTACCGCCTTCGACAAGTGTTCCTAACTTGTTTATGTCCCAGTTTTTTTAATGCTTTCCTGATCTATTGTGAAATATTTTCTTCGTTGAGTTCTCACTAGTTTCTTGCGAGAAATGAAAGCTACTTGCCGTTCGGGGATGGAAAACTGCCAGTCTCCCAACAGTCTCCCACTCAAGAGATTCGGGTTGGGGGTCAATCCCTCTTCCATAAAGTTTCCATTTATCGTCTTGAAACAAATTATGTGAGGTTCCGTGCACTTTTTCCTACATGTATTGTCCCTGAAAATGTATCTTTTCATTCAGTTTAAAAAGTTAAAATTTTTTCAACACCATGGTGAACATTTTTTTTAATTATCAATTTATCTTCAGTAGCAGAATTATGGCCGTTTCCATACGAATATTTTCGATATTTTCGACGTCGATCAGTATATGGTCGTAGGCATCTGATGAATGCTAATACTTTTTTAGGCTACGATTTCATTTGTTCGTTTTGCAGCTTCTGTTTCGTTTTGATGTTCTTTCGGTTTTGCCATAAAACCAGTTTTATCCAGACTTTCGTGCAGGAGCTTCAAACTTATCAAGTTTCTGCAGTCTCTGCTAAGAAAGCCTTGTTTCGAAGAAGCGCCACTGAACAATGAAATCTAATGTAAATAATTACAACGCTCCCCAAACCCTTCTCTCTCTCGGTCGATGCTACTCAAGTGATTCACTGCCAGAGAAAAGTGGCATACTTCGTAGCACCGTGAACTTTTAATCACGTCGCAGTTGAATTTCGTGACCTGCTTTGTCTGAAAATAAGAATAAAATATCGACATTTTGCATATTTACTTATTTTCATATCGGTAGGACTAAAGATTCACAGAAGAAATTCGCCTTTGTTCAGCTCGCACCGACAACGTTAATGTTACTAGTGCCACCAGTAACTGATGTCATATGAAAGTAACTAGAACGCCTCGTGGAGAAAAGCCATCACCAGCAGTAACTGCTGAGTCAGGAGTTACAAATTCAACGCCGTTATTTTTGATGGTCAGCTTTCTCTAGATTTTTTTCATTTTTAACATCTCAGTTAACCCAGCTGAATGCCTGAAGAAGATTGTGATGATGGCTCAACTCCTTGAGTCTCTTTTTGGGTGGACCGACCGACAAACAGACATTCAACGTCGAAGAAACAGTATCGCCGCTCGTCGCTTCGCTCGCGGGCCATCATTACTCACCCGAGCGATGCACCGCACTTTGCTCTCAGTATCAAGAGACGTGCAAATTTCATATCACGAAGAATTTGATCAGAAAGCGCTCTTTACGATTATATTTTGTGAGTTGCTGTTCTTCAAAATAAACTGCAATAGAGTTTTGCATATCATCGTTTCGGTTGGATTGAAAATTAGTCGAGGTCATCCAGGCTTGCACTGCATATTGGAAAACGATACTGTAATAATAATTTATATAATGCATGCGTTGCTCAGTACTGGCATGGAAGAGACGCTAGTTATTAAGACATATCGCTGAGCCAATAAGCTTACAATAAGTACCTTAAGAAAAATATTTATCATCAGTATCATTCTGATCTAATTATTAATCATTCCAGCCATCATCAGTATCATCGAGGTACTTACGTCATCAGTCCGACACGTGTGCAAACTTATGTTTTCGCGTGCAACCGTGACTGCTGACCATTGGTTGTGGTGCCGTGCAGACGCACGGGAGCGGTGGTCGGAGCACGCAGTGGGGCTCACCAGCGGTAGAGTTTGAGGTGTCAATATGGTGCGGCGGAGATGGGCCGGGTCATCAACTATCATAGTTGACCATCGCTGAGAGTGTGCTAGTCCATACAAATTCAGCATGCCTGTTGAGAGACGTGTGAGTCGCTGCAGTGATACGGCACGTTCAAGGTTAATTCCAAATTTTATGTTAAAACTAGAATTTACGTGGCGAAAAAAGCGATATTAGGAATTAGAATAGTCTCTTCTTCACTGGTTTGCACTTTACTGTATTGTACCGTGAATGGTACATTATGCGTAGTACAAGACAGCTTGATCCTCTATTTTGACTATCAACCGAGGTGAGTCACTCCAACTTCGGTGCAGTATTACCGTCCACTTCTTTGCGCAGCCCAAAGCTTAATGAAAATAATAAGAGTTGCTACCTCAGGGATTGTTGTAATAGGAAACAGCACAGATGAGTCTGTTAGCATAAAAACAGTTCGTTACCAGGGCTTCACATCAACTCTAAAAACTCATCGATTGGCAACCCAAGGAAGAGTTCAACTAAGCTCAATAGGCCCAACCTGTCTGGAACGTCAGAGGAGGCTTTGGTGTCGCCACTGTGATCTTGTGGCAAACGTGTTAGCTGACCGTAAACACCATTTTATGAAATACCATTAAGTTTTTAGTTCGTCTTTAGGATGATCGATTCATCAATAAGATACTGCTGCGGACCGTGTGCACAGCACATTCCTTTATATTTAATAAGGAATAACTAATAACGCTAATAAAATTTACGTTTATTTATTTTAGCAAAATTTGCAACTCAACTTATAATTGTGAACAAGGCTACAACGCCAAAATCAGGAACCGAGTTAGATAGCCCGTGTGCTCTCTGTATTTTGATTCAGTGGTGTAGTGTAAAGGTAATTTTGTTGGAATTATCGAACCACTGTATATCAGCGTGTTATTGAGAGCTAATATAGAAACACAGTCCTCGAGTGATTGGTTAATTGTATTCTCTCGAACATGGCAACTCAGTGTTATCAAAGGTCCTGCCTGAACTGGAGTCTGAGAACTGGGCTTGCGTCCGTTGGGGCTTTCTTGCAACCGCAAGAAATAAAATCTAAGTAAATAATTGTACTGCAGGACTATTCTAATTTCTAAAACAGTTCTATTATCGTGAATCATCACCATTTCTAGTATGTACGTTGCATATTTTGTTCTATTGTCATTAAGTTGCTCTTATATTTACTTGAGTCGGTGACAGCCAAAAACATAATAGTTTATGGTTCTTTCCACGCTGCCACAGCAGTTCTGGTCTAAAAAATTGAATAAATGTACAATACTGAACTGACATTTACCGCAGTGTTAATAAATTTGTGATTAGCAGTTGGATTACCTTAACGAAAAATTTAAGTATTAAATAAATTCCAATCAAACGCATGTCACCGTTACAATGCAAGGAGTACCAAACCCAAGCCACAGATAAATTGAGCCTACCGGACATTCCTTACTTTTTCGTGCCTGTAGACGGCGTCTTTTCGTGCTTGTACACAACGTCTGTTCGTGCCTGTAGACGGCGTCATTTCGTGCCTATAGACGTCTTCTTTTTGCGTCTGTAGACAACGTAGACTGTTTGTACCTGTAGACGGCGTCTTTTCTTGTCTGTAGTCAACGTCTGTTCGTGCCTGTAGACAGCGCCTTTTCGTGTCTGTAGACAACGTCTGTTCCTGCCTGTAGACGGCGTCTGTTCGTGCCTGTAAACAACGTCTGTTCGTGCCTGTAGACAACGTCTGTTCGTGCCTGTAAATAACGTCTGCTGTTGGGATATTAAGTGTTACATGTAAGTGTGTGTTTGTGTCCATACAATAATTTGAGTGTTCACGTAAAATATACAACAATGCTAATTAACTGGACAGGGATTATGAATGGGACACTAATTGAAGCTGCGATGGTCTGTGTTGACAAGTCGCACAAAAAGGATGCACAATTTGATTAGATTGACTAACTCAGCTACCCGGTCAATACTTCGGCAATTAATTGCAGCTCTCACTAACCGCCTATAAGAATTTACCAAGTGTACAAGAAAGGGAATTTAGCACCAAATTGACGACAGCATAATGAAGAACATCAGCAACATGGAATGTGTTACAGTGTGTGTGTGAGGCGGGAGCCCTCACAAACCTAAATGCAAGGCGAGTCAGAAAGAGTGAACAAGACAAAATGGACACATCTGTAATCTTAATATCTATGGCATGCACAGCATTAGAACATGGTATCTCACCTCCAACATCACTCGGAAAACACGTCGTGCTTACTGCGATAATATGCTGTGGGAGTAAGCACCAATATGAACGTTTACCATTTATTCTATACCAAACACGTTGATTCCCTAGCCTACGCTACGACACGTTTAACATGATGCGTAGCAAGAAAATAAGTCGGACACAAGACAGGCGTACTTTGAAATTTACTTAACGTCTAAGTTCGTGAGAAGACCTAGCACTTGTCATAAAGCGGTACACGTCCTAGCTGTTAACACTATCACATACATAAACTAGTGTTATACATAACGGAGCTGCATTAAATATTTGGACGTTAGCATCATCGACAGACTAGAATGGAAACAATCTCTCTAGGGAGTTCCGGTTGTTTTCCGTTCCACCTTTGGCCACGCTGGCTGTTAGCAGTGGATTCCAGTCACAGAGTCGACTTTCGACTAGTCCATATGTTTATGGAACCTTCTCTGTCCAACTCATCGGTTAAATTCTTTTTGCCCTCTGTTGAGAGATAGAAATACCCCCATTAATTACTATTTTGCGCAGCTGCATTATTCTGCAATACTTGACAAATTCAATTTCAATGCATTAAGTTTTTCATGATATGAACTCATCACTTGAAAACATCAGTATTTAGTTGACAGTTACGTTACAAAATGTGAATTTCAGTGTTCAACATGGTCAATGATGCTCGCGTCCAACATTCACTTACCCCAAACAGCGACGTTTTAGATCCAAACATCGCTGCTCCCTCTCCTTTGGTGCTCAACGACAAAACTAAGCGACGTACTTTCGATCCAACTTCAGTACTCGAAACACGGAGTTTTCGACTACAGAAAATTCCAACAGCCCCATTAAATATACTATATATTATATATATCGCTCCGGCCCCTTTGCCGCAGTGATCCAATTAAATGCCTTCGTATCAAATAAAGAACAAAAACTTCTAGTATAAAACAGTTGTAAGCTTCTCAGAAATTTCTCGATGTTATCGTCCCGAAATAATTAAAACAATGGCTATCAATTGCCAGACAATGAATGCACTTGGCTGTGATTAAAATCTTTTGCAACAATAATTAAAATTTCGCACACGACAATGCTGTTTGCAGGGATGCCTAACACTTGCGGCGGAGTTCTAAGACACACCCGAACGCCGTTATATTCTCTATCAAACTGAACCAACCCCCTACTTCGGTCCAAACGTTAGTCTGTGTCCCGTATAGCTAATCTTCATTGGCCGGCTGACGGCTTCAGAGAACCAATACCCGCTGGTCTCTTTCCCTTCGCAATTTTCTTTTACTGTCATTGGCTGTTTCATCTTGAGTCCACGTGGACATTTCTTCTCACGCCTTGAAGTAACATTATCTTGCTCCGTTAGAAGCAATAAATTTTTGGAGACAAGCGAAATGACCTGGTTTATATTGCCCACTGCCCTGGTCGGCTAGAATTTCGCTGTGGTGACGCTTCCTGCCGCAGCATCGGTCCACTGCGCGCCCTATGGTTCCCTCCTATATGCCAGTGTCTAAACATAAGCTTTTTCTTCAATACAACCCCCATTCAATAAATGCTTCCCAGAAAGCTAAAAAAAAGAATAATACTGTATATTAATAATTAGTCTAGTTAATTACCTTAATTTTTATGATATCCTAGCATTTTCGCATATATTGATATTTATTTAAATTGATTATGTTTGATTTTCCCTCATCCTAACGATATCGTAACTCTGCTCGTGCCTGTAGACAACGTCTTTTCGTGCCTGTGGACAACGTCTGTTAGTGCTGTAGACGGCCTCTGTTCGTGTCTGTAGATAACGTCTGTTCGTGCCTGTAGACAACGTCTGTTCGTGCCTGTAGACAACGTCTTTTCGTGCCTGAAGACAACGTCTGCTCGTGCCTGTAGACAACGTCTGTTCGTGCCTTTAGACAACGTCTGTTCGTGCCTGTAGACGGCGTCTGTTTGTGCCTGTAGACAACGTCTGTTCGTGCCTGTAGACAACGTCTGTTCGTGATTGTAGACAACGTCTGTTCGTGCCTGTAGACAACGTCTGTTCGTGCCTGTAGACAACGTCCGTTCGTGCCTGTAGACAACGTCTGTTCGTGCCTGTAGACAACGTCTGTTCGTGCCTGTAGACAACGTCTGTTCGTGCCTGTAGACAGCGTCTGTTCGTGCCTGTAGACGGCGTCTGTTCGTGCCTGTAGACAACGTCTGTTCGTGCCTGTAGACAACGTCTGTTCGTGCCTGTAGACAACGTCTGTTCGTGCCTGTAGACAACGTCTGTTCGTGTCTGTACACAACGTCTGTTCGTGCCTGTAGACAACGTCTGTTCGTGCCTGTAGACAACGTCTGTTCGTGCCTGTAGACAACGTCTGTTCGTGCCTGTAGACAACGTCCGTTCGTGCCTGTAGACAACGTTTGTTCGTGCCTGTAGACAACGTCTGTTCGTGCCTGTAGACAACGTCTGTTCGTGCCTGTAGACAACGTCTGTTCGTGCCTGTAGACAGCGTCTGTTCGTGCCTGTAGACGGTGTCTGTTCGTGCCTGTAGACAACGTCTGTTCGTGCCTGTAGACAACGTCTGTTCGTTCGTTTTGGGTCTCGTTCCTGCAGGATCTTGTGCACTTATGTTCGGGGATTATATGGTAATTTGGCTGAACTAGCTGTAGCCTCTTCCAATTATGACCTTGTGCTATGTTCGGAAACGCTCGTCTCAAGCCATCGCCATGTTTCTGAGCTGATGATCCCGAACTTTGAAAAGCCAGTTCTGCGGTTGCGAGACTCTTGCCCTGGATTTAGGGGTTTGGCTGCTTACGTTCTAAAGGGTGTTGTTGTGTCCAGGCAGAGTGAATATGAGTGTTCATGCTGCGAAATGATGGTGCTGCGAGTCTGTGGCTCATTCAGAAACTTTTATTTGTTCTCGGTATATCGCAGCCCTTCTGCTGATGATCGAATCTTTGATTGTCTCCTAGATGCAATGGCTAGAATTCAGTCCTCGGATAGGCGTTTTGCCTTTGCCTTTATGGGTGACTTTAATTGTCACCATGTGGAATGGTTAGGCTCTGGGAAGACTGATTGCCATGGTCATACCGCCTTCAACTTCGCGAGTGCCTCTGGTTGTGAGCAATTGGTTGAAGGTCCTACCCATTTGTTAGGAGGTGTTCTTGACCTACTGATGACTGATGTTTCTGATCTGATTGGAGTCTC
>LQNS02277274.1:3851511-3862848 GCA_001587735.2 Parhyale hawaiensis | reverse complement strand
GGAATGGTCTTGATGGCTCTGTCTTTGCTGGTGCTGGTATTGGCAGCTTTAAACGATCTGTACACAGAGCTATTCTGTGATCTCGGATGTTCTTTTTTATTCTTTTGTTTTCTCCACCCGCTGGGCTGGTTGCGTGGGGGTTTGTTAACCTCATGGAGTTTTTCCGTTCCTACGTCGCCAGCCTGGTGTGATTTAATAATAATAATGGCTCAACATATGGTGATGCCAGAAAGGGCATAATAAGTACCAGGATACCTAAATTTAGCAGTAAAAATGTTATATTGATATGAATAATTGGTTACATATACATTTACAACGCAAGTTTTTCGCATATATTTCGTTAGAAAGTGGTAGTTGAACACCAACAGAGTTGTCTTGGCTGCACAAATTTATATTTGTGACTTTGACTTGTGTACATCTCACGTCGCGCACCTAGCACGTGCATTTTAACCGGCACAATTATTTCGACTCGAGTCTTGCTCCATTATCAGCCAAAGGTCAACAGAGTACAGTCGCTTGGCTTCTTATTGCGGTGTTCAGCGAAAACCTGGGAATGTACGGGTGCCGTAGACACACTGCTGTCAAGAAATAATCTTCCAATGCGCGGAACAAAGTTGTGGCTCTCGATCACCATATTACCATAAGCAGAGACTATTATCTCTGTTCCATTCATGATACCACACCGTCTGGTTGAGCGCGTCTTTCTTCAAAGCTCCCAATATCATAAAACGCGCAAGGCAACCATTGGCATTTTATACGCACAACCATAGTCATTGTCTTAATTTAGTCATATGCAGTGCTTGTTCAGTTCAATTCATCAGGAACATTATGGGAATGATAGAAAATATAACTTCGCTTGTTATTCGTTCTGCCAACCGTTTGAATATCTTCGAAAAGCACATCGAAGAGAATACACCAGACCAGCAGCAGTGCAGAATGTAGCTTCAGTATTTGACCATAATAACCTCATGTATAAGTGTGTCCGATCTCTACAATCATGCAGAGATAAATTTGATGCTGGGTTTAGTTTGCTGAAGAAATTGCAAACACTATTGAAATAATTGTCGAGAGACCTAAAATTACTCGAAAACAGAAACAACGTTCAAACATAGGAACTACATCAGCCTATGACCATTACAAAGTAAATTTTTTGTCTTTCCTTTATGTTTTGATGGCTGAATTTAAGAGCAGGTTTCCTCATTACCTCCTCATTACCTCCACCAAGCAAGGCAACGACACGGTTACGAAAGAATAAAATTTGTTTTGAGACCAATATTTTATTTGTATCAACACTATAATCTAATCATTTGTGCCCTTCAAAAGTGATAACAGCTTCAGTAATTTTTTCGAAGATCCGTTGATGACTTTTTGAGTGATGCTGCTAACAAACATTTAAACGAACATTAGTCAAACCCTCAAGTCACAAACAGATCAACCTATCATCACCAAAATTTAATCAATTATGTCTTTTATTATTTATCGAGGGGATTTCACGACCCAAATTGGATCTGTTAAGTGATGTTGGGCTCTACACTCTGGCGCCGGGTCGCATCCCGCGACCTAAGACTCAGAGCACTTTGCGAATGATGTGCGCTGTTCTGAGAAGAGCGCTCTTCTGGAGGGTTACTGGATGGAGTTAGCCGCACTTCAGCTCTCGCAGGGCAATCTTGAGATTCTTGGACATAGCCCCCAGAGCTCCAATGACCACTGGAACGACGTCGACCTTCATCTGCCACAGTCTCTGTAGTTCGATGGCAAGGTCCTGGTACTTTTCCTTCTTCTCCACTTCCTGGTCGATGATTCTGGAGTCGAAGGGGATTGAGACGTCGATCAGTTTGGCCGACTTCTCCTGTTTGTCTTTGACGACGATGTCCGGTCGGTTGGCGTGAAGTATACGATCGGTTTCCATCCTCTTGTCCCAGTAGATNGAAGTTATGGATCCGCAGGAGGGTCCAGTGAAGGTGTCAGGCAACTTTATCGTGCCTGCGCTTGTACTCCTTTTGCGCCAGCACTCCGCATTCGCTTATGACGTGGTTGATGGTTTCATCCGAGCTTTTGCAGATTCTACAGGTACTAGGGGCTTTTCTTTTGTCGATTTACTTTTGGATATACCTGGTTCTGAGGGCCTGCTCTTGAGCTGCCAGAATAGTGCCTTCTGTTTCCCGTTTCAGCTCACCCCTCAGGAGCCAGTTCCATGAGTCGGGGACTATTTTGTCCTGAACAGCCTCGAGGTACTGGCCGGACATGTTCATGCTCTTCCACTACTGACAACCCCTAAAAATTTCATTAAGATCCATTCATTATTATTATTAAAAGCTCACGCCCAGGCCGCTACGGACAGGTAGTATATCCCAAATGAAACAGTTTGCAAAACCGGGAAGCACGAAACGTTGCTAAAGAAAATCCAACGAAAAACCATTAACCGCTGACTTAAACGCCTGCAGGCCAACACGACCGAAAGCCGATGCCGGCAATGAATTCCCAACCCCAACAGGCCAGGGCACAAAGCACCGACTGAACTGATGAGTTCTGCATCTAACAGTCTCTAAAGTGAAAGAGTGCGCGTCAACCGCAGCACGTGTAATCCTCCTTGAGACCTTGAGGGCTGGGACAGTTGAATACAACGAATGTCACCTCCTTATAAAACATACAGAGTCCAGCAACCTCTCTCCTATAGAATATGTTCACCAGATCCTTTCCGGCACACAGCCTGCTGGCTGAACTTCAGAACTTTTTAGTTATTCTGTAAACATGAAAAAAATTAAGAAAAGAATGAGAAACTAATGAATGAATGAACAGATCATCACAAAAATTTGTCCATTTACTCCTCGTGAGATACCTAAGAACTGATGCAAAATTTTATAAAAATTCGCCAGTAAGTTTTCTAGAAATTAGCTTAATAGTTGTTAGTTTCAATGTTAGCGATTTCTTCTATAATTGTTTTATTCCAGTTCAATATCTAAATCATAGCCTCTGCATTATCTGATCTCTCCTACACTTAGTATTGGATATAAGTATAATTTTTTGTACAAACTATTATTATGGGACAGTGTTTTTTTTAACTTTCAGTTGAATCACAAGATGAAATTAACTAAACTTTGGCTATTTTATCATCATTGTATAAGCATGCAGGCATGCATAACATGATATCAATTCATTTTTTCATTATATACCATGAACATATAACTTCTGTTTCCATGGTAAATGGTAGCTCATATATATACCATCGACTCCGTTATGTGCCCTTCCCCCCTTAGCAAAATCCTGCGTACGCCGCTGCGTCTAGGTACAGTTTGTAGCTACGACAGAAAAAATTACGGTACTATTTACTCTTAGTTACGAGACAACTTTAGAACACTATATGATAGATATTTATGTGCCGAGCACGAATTTCCTAGTATAGATTACTGTCGCAATTTTTATATATAAAAATTTTTTAAAACGCAGAATTACGGTGCATCAGTACTCTAGCGAATTAGGAGGGAATTTTCTGATCAAATTTACATAGAAAACACTAAATCATCACAGAAACAAGCTTTGTTTCGTAACGTTATATTCAAGCTGAAGTCTGTGTATCAATCATACAAAATCATGCAATTGCTCGACCAGATAAAAAAAAAACATTATCGGACGCTATACGTCGCTTGTCAGCCCAGTATTTACCGTTTACGTAGTGCCAGTGTCCGACGCATCGTAATCGTACCAAGCAAAAAATAACTGAACCAGTTGCCTACTCTTACTCTTTATTGGGGAACATCACGGACGTTAACGAACGGCAAATCAATGAATCTTATATTCAATGAACAATTGCTTCTCAAGGCTAGAAGCGTGGGACTGGTTCTGCTAATGACATCACAGCTTAGGCAACCATTTTAAAGAAAAAAAAAAGGTTCACTATTGTGAGTACCAATACTAATTTAATATTAAAGTTAAGTTACTCAACACATCAGCATTTCTAAGACATAGCATTTCCGGCGGCTGTAACGTATAAATTTGTCAACTAAACTTAATTGTCCACAAAATTAATGCTTAATGTTACGGGATGTCATCTCCCATCTTCAGAATGAAACATAATGAATGGATGAATCTAAAAAGGAACAACTTTTTCTGGCAGACTAGCAGGGTGCAGAAATATTGTCAGTGGGAGGAGTAAAATGCGGATGACCGGGATAAGCTGGGAAGGCCCCAATATTAGTGCTTGTACAGTCGGACGATACGGAAGCAGCAGTCGTGGTATAGTTGGCAGAAAAAAGTAAGTTATGTATTGTATTGAGAGTTACAGCTGTAGTCATTATATTGAGGCTGGGTTTTGTTTGATGAGTGTAGATAAATTCTAAAGTTGTGAGCTCTATTATATTGTAAAAGAAGACGATGAAGTCTTTCCTGCTAGATGGATGAGCGTTTAATTCTCCTTGAAGACGGGAAGTAGAATCTATAGTTATTTACAAGTGGTAAACCTGTTTTGATGGATATACCGAAATGTTGGTCAACGCTGGCTTTGTTTTACTCTCCAGTGATGCCCATATACGAAAAGACGAAGCTCCTGCCATGAAATTTATAGACGACACTGACAGAAGAGCTGTGGGAGGTTCACCTTTACATTTAAAATATGTTTTTGTTAAAGAACCTGAAGCTTATATGCAGGTAGACTTCGGAGAGAATAGATTTCAGACAGTTGACTGTATTGACGGTGGTTTTGCAGTAGTATGAAAGGGAGTGATAAATTTCTATTTTACGAACAGTAAGTTAGTAATACAGTAGTGATCTAAAAAGGGATGTGACAACCGCTAATCGTGAAAAATGGTCGACAACATTCGATTTCATTTGAACACTTCGGTAAGAGGAGGATAAATTCATACTCAGCGCATTAATATCTATTATGTAGATGGTCCGGGTTCGAGTGAAGAGATAATAGTTAAAATTTATCAAAAATATTTCAACAACTGAGGCCAGTATCACATTGTTCAATCGACTAACTTAGAAAAACCTTTTGTCAAATTTGTTTTTACATTTTCCTCTTATTAGTTTTCATGTGTCGCAGTCTAATATTATATTTATGTATTGCATTTTGTACTTCTGTGATACTATGATTATGATACAGTAAGAATAATAAAATAATCAGCTAAACTTAATAATAACAACTAGAGAATACCTCCACCAAATTGGGTAACATTACTGTAAAATTCATATTAGCTTTGAAACTAGAATTTCCTTATTATCTTCCTCAAAATTTGGTCATTTGTGCTTTCTGAAAGTAATAACAGTTTCTGAAATTTTTTTGCAGATATGTTCATAACTTTTAGAGTTATATTGCTAACAAACATTAGTCAGACAAGCCAACAGAATTTTTCCTGTCAGTAGCGCACTGACCACTCTGTGACCTACCGGTAGAAAAGCCGAGACAAAAATCATTTACAATTTAAAACGCGCCCTAGTCGGCGCACGAGCCTGTGGTTAAACGCAGGAATAGTTCGGCGCGATATAAGCATTGTGCCACTGAAGCGCTAGTAAAAACTTCTACTACTACTACAAGCCAACAGACCAACCGATTATCACCAAAATCTGATCATTTATGTCTTTTGACATTTTTAACCATTTCTGTAAATTTCATAAAGTTCCGTTCATAACTTCTTGGGTCATTTTGCTAATAAACAATAAATCATACACGGAGACGAACGCACGGACAAAATAAATCATGACAAAAAATGGTCATTTGCTCTTTATGTAATACCCAACAAGTTTACTACTTTTACTACAATCAGACCAACCAATCATCAGCAAGTGTGATCATTTATGTCTTTTACCATTACCAACAATTTTTATTGACGGTTAACTTCTTGAGCCATTTCGCTAAAAATAAATCAAAGAGAGACAAACGAATAAGCATAAAGATCATAAAAAAATTGGTCAGTTACTCCTTGAGTCCTTGTGATATACCTAACAACTCATGCAAATTTTGAGTTCAGATACTAAGAAAGAACGACAAGTAAAAAACGGTCGAACGGATCTTCACCTAAAGTGAATCATCTGTTACTCGTCAGATGCGTAATAATGATCCGTGTATATTTTGCAAAGATCCGTCCATAAGTTCCTGAATATCTTGGAGACAAACAAAGGTAAACTCGGCTAAAACAACCTCCTCAGCGGAAGTAACTAATTGATTGGTTGTTGTTGATTGCCTTCATCAAGGTCCACCATTACCAGCCTGGGGAGGGGGTTCCGTAGGGAGCCTAGGCAGAGGGGAGAGAAAGTTGAAGAGAGGAAGAGAAGTGAGGAAACGCCCTGCCCCAAGCGGGTCCAGCCAGAGACTGCCCATCGAAAGAGTGGAGGGACTAGAGCACGAGAAAAGGTAATGAACAGACTTTTCGTCAAGTCCGCACAGTTGACAGGAGGGATCAGCGATCCCTCCCGCTCGAAATTTTAAATCCGCCAAGACCGAGCAGTGGCCAGAGCGTAGCTGGGAGAGGATAGTTCGGAAGGATCTGGGGAGTAGAGACTTTTCCGCACACAGAGGAGGGCATTGATAGCCCAGAACCCTGCTAGGGGATATGCAGCTGCTGCAGTTGCGACAGCAGATGTTTTTGGGCACTCAGGGCAGCTCGGTAGTGCTCGAGAGGGAGAATCCCCTCTAGCGATGTCTGTTTCAAACTTTGATTGGAGAGTGTGCCGAATACGGCGAGGGCCAGACGGGGCCATGATAGTGTCGTGGGCAGGATGATGTACCCGCGATGCGCTGAGGAAATATTTTTTCGACAGCAACTCTAGACTGTCTCCAACTGGTGGGTCGAGGTTTCTTGGTGGAGGTGATGCGCCGAAGCCATGCGGTGGGATCCTGTGATTATGCGCAGGGCTGCATTCTGTACTGCCTGCAGCTTACTCACGGCGGGTCTAGCGACATTAGGGAACCAAACCGGGGCAGCGTAGAGCATGACGCTTCTGATGAGGGCCCGATAAGTCAATAGAAAAGTATCTTTCTGTTGTCCCCACCGTGCGTCGGCCTGAGCGGCAAGAATCCGCAGCATCTGTCACGAACATGATTTACGTGAGCAGCAAAAGTAAGGTGTGGGTCAAATACCACGCCTAAGATTTTCGGGTTGCGCTCCAGGGTGAGGTCCGACGCACCAATCTTAATTACTGCGTCCGTCTCTGATTGGCAATAGTCTGACGAAAACAAAGTGGAATGACAGCCATGTGGGAGACGGCTGAGGCTCTCTCTCCAGCCCACCTCTCGATTGTCGAGGCAAGGCGTGAATTGATTGGTACTATAAAATGGACAATTGATTTGCAAAGTGTTTGTTTCGTAGTATATTTTATCATATATTTATATGATTTTTCATGTATATTAAGTTGATTAATTAAAATAACAGTATCCACCAGGGACGCAATGACGCAAACGAAATGACGCAACTTTTTATGGAAGAAAAACGGCGGACTGAGCTGACGCAACAACCCTAAATGAGTGACGCGCCCAGCTCTGGTTAACCGACATAAATGATAAAATTTTTGGTGATGATCGGTTGGTCAGTGTTTTCATTAGTAGCATAACTCAAAAAGTTATGACCGGATCTTCAAGAAAATTTCTGACCAAAGTAGTTAACGTCACATATGATTAAATTTTGGTGTTGATGCAAAGAAATTTATGGTTGTAGAACCAATTTGAATTTTTCGTTATTGTTGCCTTGCTTGGCGGAGGTAGGCTCTCTCAGAGTGCTCCAATTTGATGTACTTTCCTAACGAGCGAAATTGAATAAGTTTAGGCTTCACGAGCTGCAGCACAAATATTACTTTAGGTCACTGCAATATCAACCCGCTAAAATGATTCCAATGCAATACGAACTGGCTAAAAATACCAAAGAATCCATTAAACGTCTTCCTTGTAAGAGTGAATTTACGTAGTATAGGTGTACTTGAGCTGCCGCTCAAGTTTAAACAAAATAAAACTAGTGAAAATTATGTTACATAACACACTGCAGTGAATATAAAGATGTATTGCATTGGCAATGGAATGTCTGGCTCTGTTCGTGCGCACGCTGTCAGAGAAGAGCACGTCTTTCCGGGGTGCAGTGCGTGAAGGCTTAATAGCATAGCTAGTCTATTAAAGCTAATTGGTTCAGTACTGCTATGACTCCGTCACGGGGGCTGCTCTATGCTGCGGGCTTCCACGTGCAATGTAGTTTGCGTGGAAAACGTACTTGCTCATTTGTGCGCCATGTATGCATAATCAATCTTAAATTTAATTCAAAGTTTACACTCGAATGTAACTATTAATGAAACATCCTTTGGAGAAAATTATTACAATAATAGAAGACCCAAAAGTAGTTAACGAAACCAGGCTAACAAAAGAGGTATTGAATGCACCTTGACTTGACATGAAATGAATATGCATTGAAAATTCAATGTCTTGTACATGTATATCAGCATTACCTAGCTACAACGTCACGAAACCCCCCCCCCCCCCAGGAATTATAGCGTTCATTCTACACCNCCCCAAACCCCCCCCCCCCCCCAGGAATTATAGCGTTCATTCTACACCAGTAACATCCATTCAACAAGTTGAAACGCATAGTACGGTGTAGTACAATATGGAATTGTTTTAAGGGACGTTTTGGTCACTTGATGAGTTGCTTCTGCTGTTTGTACTTCTATAGGGTACGATGTTTCTGTTAGAGTAGAACCTTTCCTGCTATAAGCGTCTTTTGGTGGCCATGAGAATTTTTCCACTAGATTCGTCCGTGTTTGTAACCACTCTTTGACGTGATTCTGATAGTGAACAAACAATGCAATAAGTGTGAACATTGATCGCACGAGGGCTGATCATGCATGACCATTGAGTGCTTCTAGCCGAGGGACTAACAAAAATGCAAAATTTAAAATGCAATTTTCGTGATGTTTTCTTAAATTCAAGGATTAATTGAATACTGTTAGTGATTGTTTGTAATATTGGCTTCTAGCATTGAAGTTCCGATAGTTTTGTTCTTATATAGAGTTAAAAACACGTCAGATATTGCTAGTTCACTGATGTATTGACTTCAAAATAATATAAAATTCATACGAAAGCCATTTGCCATCTTCCGAACAAATATGATAGACATCTGTTTTTTAGGTTCTACAAAAATATGGCATCTCAGGTATGTTTGCAAAAACATCGGCCGTTCTTGTGGTTTTTAGTGATCACTATGATCAAGATAACGCTTAGTCTGATCACGAATTGGATCTCATGCCTTATGTAAGAGTATTTCAATGCAGTTATCGAAAAGATCAGTAAGTCACAGACGACACGCATACCTATGCAACTGCACACTTGCATTTACAAGTAGGACTGCTATAGCAAATTGATTGATTGAGTAAACGGAGGTCTTTTTTTCATTGAACAGAGCGACCTCATAGAAAAAGTTAACTGTTATCGATGATGCAGGCAATGTTTTTATTGACAATTAAGAAACACATATTTGTAGCTAAATATCAACTGTGGATGATGATAATAATTGAATTTTAGGATATCAAAATGACCTAAAACTGGCTAAAATAAATTTTATAGTTTACCATTGGCCACTGCTTATGTATGCGTGCTTCTTTCCAACAGATTGATTCCTTGCCTCTTCCAAAACGCATTAGTTTTCTTTCAGGTCGTTAAGTCGGCCAGAAAATATTTTAACGAAGTTTCAGCAATTTGCCACCGGCCTCATCTGCTAGGAGCGAACAGTCAAGTATCGTGTGATTTGAAGTTCAGATCGATTCTGTAGTGAACATGCGAGTAGGAAGCTTCGGCCTGCTTCACCCGGTAGTAGTTTTGAAAGTCTTAGTCCCTTCTAAGATTCGAAAAATTGCTTGTTTTGGGCTTTTTTCTCTTTGTGAGATACAACGCGCCCGAGACTCTGATTAAGAGACACCCGCGCGTCTTTTCTTGGTTCTCAAGTCGCTTACTTTTGGAAGTGTCGCCAAACTGATTTTGAAGCATTTTCCACGTGCATTTTATGTTACAATGGCATGGAAATATCTTGTTTAAGCTTAGCGACACTCATGATGAGTGAGGAAAATCACAGTAGGATCATGTAATGATGCCTACCATACATTCTTGTCTATACCTAAAATTCATTCAACTAAGCCAAACCGCGAAGCCACAGCAATTCTCTCTCAATTCTGTAGTAAAATGACATAGGGTGTCAAAGGGTAGGCGCTGGGCATTTGGTTCTGAGTCGTTGATTGCTTTTTCAGATATACAGGACTGTAACGCATTACTTTCTTCAGAGTATGCGGCATAAGTTGAGTTACTTTTTATATTAACAATCCACCATAATCCACTATATAATAATATACAGTTGTTAGCCACTCCGCGCTTGTTTGCTTGCTTGCTGGCTTGGTTTTTTGGTGGGTCCTTCCCTCCGTCACTGTGTTGAGGATTTAGATAGGAGAATATTCATCTACTGAAAAACAAGTTGAGATACCATAAAATTTCAGTCCCTGCAATACCAGTGACAAATATAGCTTTTAAAATATTCGGTCATAACTGGGGATACTGCATTTTCGAATTAATAATATGCTTTATTGGGTTCTTTTAGGGACATGGTACACATGAGACAGCTTAATACTAAAGTTATATTTGACACTAAGATTACAAACTACAGTGCATTGCGGCCCAATATCTAGCCCCTCCTTGGAAATAGTACCGTATGCAAAGCCATCGGCTATACACGTTAGATAACTTGTAGCCAGGACCGTTACGGATCACCTTGAGTAAGGCGTTATCAGATATTTCTATCCTGTGCTGGAGACTCAGAGCGCATTTTCTTATCCTGACTTTGAGACAATCAGTATACTTTTGAGCAAATATCATACTTGCACTAGTAGACCTCGGCACATTCAGCAGGCGCCGAAATATGTTATTATAGGCAACACGTAGGCGTCCAGTCGATTTCTGCGTAAAGTTAGATCAAAGCAAGTTACAGTACAGGGGATAGCAATAGCTTTGAAAGAGCTTGCATTTAACCTCATCCGAGCAGTGACCAAACTTTCTAATTAGCATGTTGCCCACCGCGCAAGCCTTCGCTTTTCTTTCTCTATATTCTGGTTATCACGAAAATAATTGTGATTTTATGACCCAGGTAAGAGAAGCTGTCTACGTAAGTGAGATGGACACCATCAAGTCGAGTAACTTTATCGGAGGGCAGGCTTCTTCTCCTAGGTTTAATGTACATACAAACAGTTTAATAGTATTACTAGCTGGACCCGTGAAACTTTCACGGCGTTGCAAGGGCTTTCAGACAGACCCGTGAAACGTTCATATTGTAGCATGATAACACCACACTTATTCTTCAACACAGGGACTCGATATGTGAT
>LQNS02277274.1:3828279-3841438 GCA_001587735.2 Parhyale hawaiensis | reverse complement strand
TTTTAGTACTGTAATTCTTTTATTGCACATGAATTAGCTCTGCAACTGTGCTTAGAAAATTTTGCCTCTTGCGATTATTTCTTACCCTAGCATTTTTAAGCTAGACTATATTCCGTTAGTTGCGTATTACTAGAAATTTTGGTATAATGTTAGTATCCACCTTTTGTTGTGAATTTTGTTCCCGTTGTTATTATTTTAATTGGTCCGAGAAGCGAACGAGCTTGCAGGGACCATTTGTCACATTCTGAATGTTTTTACTATGACTATCTATTTTTACGGTGTGTTTTTGACAAATAAATTTCTATGGAGTTTCTATGGAGTTTCAATCTGTTAACTAAAACTATTTCAAATTATAACATTACCTGAAGTCTAAAAATAAATTACATTATAAATACTCAGTCAACAAAAGTAGTTACTTTCAAAGGAAAAATAAAACAATGTCAACTGCAAGAATTTAATTCTCCTCATTTCTTGCGTTTTCCATTTGTTGGCTAACTCAGCTAGGCTGACATTTGAGCATAAATTTTTTTCACATGACAATAGCATTAAATAATGAAACCGAGACTGAGACATTTTATTTCTCAAGTGATTTTTCAGTAGTTAGAGCCTGCTAAAAGAACGTTCACTTCAACAGACTGGAGGTGGAGCAGTTAGCAAAAGTTTATATGCTTTTACCATATACGCACGCAAATAATTTGTGCTCTTTGTGTTCAGTAAATGCTGTTTGAGCAGCTGAATATATTTAGTGAACAGAAATGTCATGATCATACTTTGAATTAAAATTTTTTTAAGAATTTCATACTCAGCTGTAAACGCAAATTTATCTGGAATTTAACAAGGAAATTTGTCAGCGAGGAGTGATGTGTTTTCACGAAACTTTTCATCTATAGCAACAGTGGTATGTAAAACACTAGAAAATATTTTAAATGTTTCTTGTTACAGAGGTATTATTTCTTGCCTATAGTAACTGTTCCAATTAAGAGCGGCTAGAGTTTCAGGATTGTCAAGTTTTTCGGTAGCTTCCTTTTTCGATGAATCTCTGGTTCGCCGTCGATGCAAATGTTAAACATGCTGAAATTTCATTATTCATATCTTGCTCAGCATTTCTAATCTTTTCTAATAACTCTAACGTAACATCAATAACAGTCAGCGCACCGGAAACATCTAAAGACTCAGTCTGCAGAACATTTGACCGGTCTTTTGTCTTATATATTATGTTTTTCGTAAACATAATAGCTACAATAAAATCAATTGATATAATGTTTTTCACTAAGCCACTGGCTTTAACTCATGTATCAGAATCAAAGTTTTCTTTATTTGCAATAATTTCAAGAAGTAGTTTACATACTTCTTCGAAAGCATTCCATATAGCATTAACAGCCTCAGGTCTATCACTTCATTTTGTCTTGACTGTTCAAGTTTACTCAAGAGCTTATTATAAGTTTTGGTTTATATTTATCTAATTAGAAAATTGTTACATAAAAATTTATTCAATATTGCAGAACAGCTACGTGACGGCTTGTTGCAACGCACCATGAATCACGCTACCTCTGAACTATAAAACTTCACTTTGTTTGATTAAATAAGTTCAATTATTTGATAATATAGCAATTCAAAATGATCGCAATGTAAATATAAGTGAAAAATTTTGATCTCTTTGGGCTTTAAAAAAATAAAAGTGACGTTAGGTTGCTATTGCAACAGGTTCACAACACGCCGCTTTCGCCACAGACCATCTCTGTACAGTTCTGGCAACAGCGTTGCCGTTTTTTTTTGTATCACCAAGAATGCCAAATGTCACCAAGAAATTCCAAATGTCTCTCTCTCTCTCTCTCTCTCTCTTATTCCATAAATATGTAATTATTACCTCCGCCAAGGCGGTATGTTTTCGTCGGTTCTGGCTCTTTGTCTGTCTGTCTATCACCAAGATAACTCAAAAAGTTATGGACGGATTTTGACAAAAATTACAGGGATTGTTAGGTATGTTAGGAGGAACAGATGATTAACTTTTGGTGAAGATCCGTCCATCTGTTTGTTTGTTTGTCTGCCTCATTTTTTTTAATGCCATAACTCAAAAAGTTATGAGCAGATTTTTATGAAATTCATATGAATTGTTAGGTATATAACAAAGAGTAAATGACCTTATTTTTGTGATGATCCGTTTTTCGTTCGTTTGTTTGTCACTGTTTTTAATATTATGCTTGTTTGCACAATAACTCAAAAAATAACAAGTGCATCTTTATGAAATTTATAGGAGTCGTTAGTAACGTTAAGACATAAATGATTAAGTTTTAGTGTAGATCAGTTCGCTCGTTTGTATGTTTGACTCATGCTTGTCATAACGTTTGTTAGCAGTATAACTCAAATTGTTATGAACGGACAAGCTGCTTTGCTATCAAGAAGCACAAGTGATTAGATTTTGGAGTTTATACAAAGAAAATTACGGTTTCAGAGCGAATTTGAATTTTTTGCTACCATTGCCTTGCTTGGCGAAGATATGCGCTCTCAGGGTGCTCTAGTATGCATATTTTTAGTATGTATAACATGTGTCTCAGAAAAAAGGTAATCCAAGTTTAATAATTTATTATCTGAATTCTCCTCTACGCATACATAGTTAGTAGCAATGATAACAAAATTTAGAACAAGAGCTTTCAAATGAGACTAGTACACGCCTTTTTACCCTACCGGATAGATGAATAACAGCTACCTAAACTTTTGTCATCGAAACTGCATTGGTGCGCTTCATTGATATGGACTTCGATATGATTAATCATTGATTACATTTAATACGAATAATCATTGATAGAAACATGATAAAGGTACGACCGTTCTTAATCTCTAACATTTAAGTACCTAACGATTAGACATGGCCACCTCCTCTAAGCAAGCAAAGCTCACATCGCCGTCGCATGTCACCAACTGCTCGCCTGATCATGTCTGGATTGTTCTTGAGATCATCCACTTCTCTGCTAATTCGATCCAGCAAATCCTCCAGGTTACATGGTACTGTGGTGTAAACTTTGTTTTTTAGATATCCCCACAAGAAGAAATCGCAGGGGGTGAGGTCAGGTGACCTGGGGGCCATTCAACGGGTGGAGCATAAGCAGGGAAAAAATCACAGTTTGGATTGGAATCTGCGGCAACGGATTACTCGTTGAACCCTTTTTTTAGGCTAATGTGGATGGCCAAGCATATCTGCAGATGATCCAGCAAGAGGTCATTCCGCAGATGTAGATGCACTTCAGGCGTCAGCAAAATGGTATGTTCCGCTCTGTTTGGTGGGCACAAGACGGGGCACCAGCTCACAGCGGCATCGCAGTGCGTCATCTTCTCAGAGCTCTTTTCAAGGATCGTGTGGTAGCATTGCTCCACCCTGTTGAATGGCCCCCCGGTTACCTGACCTCACCCCCTGCGATTTCTTCTTGTGAGGGTATCTGAAAAACAAAATTTACACCACAGTTCCATGTAACCTGGAGGATTTACTGGATCGAATTCGCATAGAAGTGGATGATCTCAAGAACAATCCAGATATGATCAGGCGAGTAGTTGGTGACATGCGGCGGCGATGTGAGCTTTGATTGCTTAGAAGAAGTGGCCATGTCGAATCGTTAGGCACTTAAATGTTAGACATTAAGAACACTTGTACCTCTATCATGTTTGTATCAATGATTATTCGTATTAAATGTTTTAATCAATGATTAAGCATATCGAAGTCCATATCAATGAAGTGCACCAATGCAGTTTCGATGACATAAGTTTATGTAGCTGTTATTCATCTATCCGGTAGGGTAAAAAGGCGTATACTAGTCTCATTTGAAAGCTCTTGTTCTTAATTTGATTACCATGGCTAGTAAATATGTACAGTATGAGTAGAGCAGAATTTAAATTATAAATTATTAAATTTGGATTACTTTTTTTCTGAGACACCCTGTATAATTATGCATATCAAAAACCTATAAATTTACCGAATATGGCTACCTAGTCTATATTAATATAACATGACAGAAACCTATAACTGAAGAAAACTTGAGAGACTGACGTCCTCCTCTCACAGTCATAGTGCATGCTTGGTTATATTGCAAAGATGGTGTGACTGTGGAAGCAGCAAGGCGATCCGCGCGCTGCGCGAAAATTGTGTCACTGGTGATGTTCGGTTACGGTAAAGTTTGACGTTAGTCGGTACATTTTACGGCTAAGTTGGTACGCTTATCGTAAAAGTACCGACTGCTCTTGTCAAAAATATACCGACCAAAAATTATCGGAGGGGGGGATTTATATTTTTATGAGTTGGGCAACACCGCCCCTGCTTACGAATACCGATCCCGATACTCAACAATTGGTATTAAAAATGTATGGCTGCCCTGGGGCATGTTGCAATCAAACATCAAACTCTGTGGTTACCCTCACAGTGTTACCCGGTGTCACCCCGTGTAGTGGTGAGTGCAACGTGCGATATCAGCGCCCCAAGATTTGTTGCGGAATTTGCCGAAAACTCGTACCTTAACATTTTTGGCGGAGCCTTATTATGGCTGTATCAGTACTATATAATAATTTACGTCGTGTTCTTATTTATTTATTTACAACTATATTTATATCTTTCCTGTCACGCTCTATGGGAATAAGATAAGAGAAATTTCAGGTGCCGAAGACAGTATCTTGGATACAGGGGTCGCACTTGGGCGCTCCAGCTGAGGGACCTGAGCCTGCCTGCATGATCGTGTCTAGGCATGTTCATTGTTCTGAGTTGCTACGGAAGATATCACTTACCTACGCCCATAATATATATATATATATATATATATATATATATATATCTAATTTTTTAGGCAGAATGCTGAATTTTCATTACAGAAGCTTTCTGAACAGTAATAAGCACAGGGGACAGCTAGGGTTTTCCTGAGTTGTTAATTTTCTTCCGTCATTTATAATGACGGCCCGGGCCACTAGTTTTATTATAAAAAGATGAAAAATTATGCAAAACTACTTCAAATGTAGAAATTCAAGCCATATATGGCAGTCATACAATTTTTAATAGGTACCAATTGTTAAGTATCAAAGCCAACGCCCGCAAACAAAGGCAGTGTTATCCAGCTAATAATTAATAACCCTACAATTATGGAGTGCTGTAGTCGGCGTCACCCGGTGGCGCCCAACCTGTGTCAAATTGGAGGCATTTGGGTTTATTGCCCATGACGATGATAGGCCGCATCTAACCAAGTAATTATTGGAGGCTACTGGAACACAGGTGACACCTAATTGACACGATTGCAACACGCCCTTGCATGTTGGGCGTCGTCCGAATGTGTAGACGCGACCTCCAGGCTTCAGCTCTATAGAGGCCAAATATACACGAGCAGCCCCCCGTAAACTCACTCAGCAATATGCTATGTGGGCCACGAATTAGGTAGGGGTGCAAAAGGCTTTGCGTTGAAACGCCACAGTGATTTGACAATATTCGTCCAAGAATTATTTGCGAAAAACAGTGCAACAAAGCCAATGCAAGCTTTATTTGTCTTTGTTTCGCATTACTACACACAGTCACACAGGCTTGCATGTCGAGCACATTTTGAGCAGCGGTCATATGTGACAAACTCTAACACGCCCATACTGAAATACAAGTCGAGAGAAGCGATAGTAATATTAATAATTATGAACCCTCCAGAAGAGCGCTCTGCTTGGAACAGTGCACATCTTTCGCAAAGTGCTCTGAGCCTTAGGTCGCGGGATGCGACCCGGCGCTAGAGTGTAGAGCTAAGCATCGCTCAACCACTCCATTTTTGGGTTGTGAAATCCGTTTAATAATAATAATCAGTACTACATATATAATAATTCACGTCGTGTTTTTATTTATCTATTTATTTATTTATTTATAACTATATTTATATCTTTCCTGTCACGCTCTATGGGAATAAGATAGGAGAAAATTCAGGTGCCGAAGACGGTATCTTGAATACGGAGGTCGCACCTGGGCGCTCCAGCTGAGTGACCTGAGCCTGCCTGCCTGACCATGTCTGGACGGTGCTACGGGTGATGTCACTTCACTACGCTTCATATATATACATCCAATTTTTAGGCAGAATGCTGAATTTTCATTTAAGAAGTCTTCAGAACTGTAACAATCACATGAGACAGCGGGGATTTTCCTGAAATGCTAATTTTCTGTCGTAATTTATAATGATGGCTCGGGCCACTATATATAAATAAAATCACGACGTGAATTATTATATAGCACTGACTTGACGATGTAGCTTTCTCTTCAAGTATTTCACGGGCACCGGGCAGTAGACAAATATTTCATCTATATTTCGCTTCAGGGGCCGAAATTTGAGCACTTCAGTGAAGCAGAGAGTTGAGTATGAACGACGGTGTTATGGATACGGAGCACTAACAAAGCATATATGCTGACTGGAGGGGCATTCAAGTGTATTGCAATGGTTTAATTAAACGAAGACGTGCTATCAATGAAGAGATGAAGCGCGTATGGGGCACAGTGACAAGAAAGACTTGAAGCAGAAGGGTTAAAGAAGGAAAATAAGAGTTGCTAATAAGCCTGAGGGGGAAAATGTGGAAACGGCAAGTCAAAGAGGAGAGCAAACATATCGATTACTGCTTGAATTTTTTCACGCACGGGTCCACTAGTAATAAGAATAATAATAATAACCGACCACCGCCAGCGGGATAACTGGCAAACCCTGTCTCGACCACTGGTCCGTGAATTCATCGGGGCGTATGAGTCTGACACAGGGGGGTGTTTAAGGTGACCCTTTGGCGAGGAAATGCGCAGCAAAAGCTGGATGAGTCTTAGAACATCGAAGGCCAACGACAACCTGCCGAAAGACTGGCGACTAATCCAGTCAAACTCCTGTAAGTCACCGGCTGGTCATGCTGAATCTCAGCTTACCCAGGCGTACGAACTTACAGTTGGAGGGTCGAGCACATCGTCAAATCAGTACTATATAATAATTCACGTCGTGTTTTTATTTGTATATAGTGGCCCGAGCCGTCATAATAATTGCCGACAGCAAATTAGCATTAGCTGAAAGGACCATCAAAGTTGATGGTAGCCAACGAAAAGACCAGCGGCTGATTCAGGCGGAAGAGTCAACTCGTTGAATGCGTTCCACATCATCTGGTAGATGGAACTCCTAAGCTCTGAGAGGCAGTCCATCTTCGCAGACGCTAAGGTGCCCCGCCGCCTGAGGGTGATCAGGCCCCACCGAATGAGAGTTACGAGGCAACCATGAAAATTGAGTCATAATAGAGATACCCCTTCTAACGGCGTGACGGGTACGTCAGTTAGACTGGGTACCTCACTCGTCCGGTTTCCTGTGGATGAGGCAGGGACCGTTCGTGAACGCGGTACTCACCCGTCGGAATCGGTTAGCCAGGATTCCGACGCTAGTGTGAATGCTACTGGGGAGGGGAGCGTGAGGGAGCAGGCTCCCCTTTCTCCGCCGGGAGCAAACTAGGCTACTGTCCAGACGCAACGCCGCACGCACCACAAGTGGTCCAGGGAAGACTGAGTTGTGCTGTGGGAGTGCTTCGTCGCCAGCAAGCGCGAGGGGCCAGGCTATCTCAAGCGCCTTAAACAACTGTGGTACGAGAAAGGAATCCCGGGCAATTTCCCACAGGCTTCTGTTAGTGGCCAAATCCGGCAAATCTGCAGTAAAAACCTCATCAGCGAAAAGGAACGGCTTCAAATCGCTGCGCGGATGGAAGCTCAAGGTGCCTCTCCATCTGCTGACAAACCTACACTCCAGGTTCCAACCCAACCAGTGACCCCGCCTAGGTCCCCACCTGTGGACCATGCTAGGCGCCCCTCTATTTCACCGAAGGAAACCCCCGATTTAAGCGCTGTCCCGTCTGAAATCGACTCTGCTGACCCCTACCGGTCGCCCTCACGTGGGCCTAAGCACTTACCGGCCCACAATATGAGCCAGAGCGGGTCGGAAGACGATGTGACAGATCCCGACGTGTGTCACCAGCAGCATAGTGACTCGCTAGAGCCACGGGACTTACTCCAAACTCCAGCGTAGAATCAACGCCAGGTTACCCTAATCAGGAACTTAGTGACACCATACTGTAGAACTACATCCCACCTAAGATCGACACGGACGATCCTAACCAGTCGCCGGAACTTGGGCCTCGGCACTTACCGGCCCACGATATGAGCCTGAGCGACTCGATGGACGAAGAGACAGAACCTGACAATCCGACCAGCAGCGGAGTGACTTGCTGGAGCTGCGGGACTTACTCCGGAACTCCAGCGTAGAAAAGACGCCAAAAGGTCATCCTAGCCTACGACAACGGACCCAGCGGAAGAAGGATCCTCCTTGGAAGCACCGCTACGAGAAGAACATTGCTGAAATCAGGAAACATCTCAGCTGGATCTCCGAATGGCGCAGAGGAAATCTCCACGACAAGGAAAAGAAGACGTTGCTCGAATCGAGGTACCGGTGCCACGAAGTCGGCCTAACCAACTTAGAAGATATCTTAAAGAAGCGTCTATTTGCTAAAAGGAGCAAAGTTAAACGTTTCGAGGCCAGAGTAGCTGGATTCCATCAAACCAGCTATTCAACACCAACCAGAAACGCCTCTATCAAACCATTAGAGGAGAAGAAACGAGCTCTGACTCACTCAACGTAGAAGAGAGCAACCGATTCTGGAGTGACATCTGGAGCAAAGAGGTACGACACAACAATACCGCTGAATGGTTCCACGACGTCAAAGAGAAGAACGTCGCAGCACATCCAGACCTTACAATCAAAGTCAACAGCTCAAAAAGCAACTGAGCAAGACCAAGGACTGGAAAGCACCCAGACCAGATATGGTGCAAGGCTACTGGATCAAAACTTTCACATCTTTGCACTCCGAAATTGCTGCACAGCTCAACCACTGCCTGCAGCGCGGAACCGTGCCCACCTAAATGACCACAGGGAAGACGGTCCTAATCCAGAAGGACAAAGCAAAGGGCACGGAGGTCAGCAATTACTGCCCCTTATGTGAAAGGTACTGACGGGCATAATTTACGAGCGAGTCTACCAACATCTAGACTCAAAGAAGCTCCTCCCTGAGGAACAGAAGGGTTTCTGCAGGAACACCAGCGGAACGAAGGACCATTTGCTTGTCGACGAGTTCCTCGTGAAACACGCCAGGAGCAATAAGAAAAACCTAAGAATGGCTTGGGTTGATTACAAAAAAGCCTTCGACATGGTCCCTCACTCGTGGATCCTGGAATGCCTGGAAATTTACGGCATCGCCGGCAACATCCGCAATCTAATCGCGATGACCATGCCCAACTGGAAGACCCAGCTCACAAGCGGCAATAAACACCTGAGCGAGGTGAGCATCAAGCGGGGCATCTTCCAGGGCGACTCCCGATCGCCACTGCTATTTGTCCTGACCATGATCCCCCTCTCCGAGCCCCTGAACAATGCCGGCCAGGGCTACAATTACAGCCCGAACATGAAGCCCAACCACCTTTTACATGGACGATCTGAAGCTCTACGCCAAATTAAAAGACCAAGTAAAGCAGCTCCTTTAAATAGTCCATCAGTACTCCCATGACATCACGATGCAGTTCGGTGTTAGCAAATGCGGAGTCCTTAATTTCGAAAGGGGCGAGGTTACTGCGTCGAAGGGAATCACCATCGAAGAAGGTACCATCAAGGATATCGAGGAGACAGGTTACAAGTACCTGGGTATCATGGAGTATAACACCATTCTCCACAGAACGATGAAAGATTCCATTCGGAAGGACTACCTTACCCGACTCCGGCTCATCCTGAAATAACACCTGAATGGGGCCAACACCATCAAGGCCATCAACACCTGGGCCGTTCCCGTAGTCCGATATTCTGCTGGCATTATCAACTGGACCAAGAAAGACTGTACTGACATGGACATCGTAACTAGGAAATTCATGACCATCTATCGAGCACTGCACCCAAGATCGTACGTAGACAGGCTCTACATTAATAGAAGAGAAGGGGGCCGTGGCCTCATCAGCGTCGAGGACTGCGTCGACGCGGAAAAACGCGCTCTCTCCCAACACTTCAGAGAGAGCGACGACCCGTGGGCACGCTGCCTAATCGAGGTGAAATTGGTGAAAGAGACTGAAACGGCTGACCAATAGAAACAGCGACTACGCCTCGATTGAACTAACAAGTGCAAGAGCATGAAGATGTCCGGCCAGTACCTCGAAGCTGTAGAGGACAAAATCGTACCAGACTCTTGGAACTGGCTTCTGAGGGGTGAGCTGAAGCGAGAAACAGAAGGCACCATCCTGGCAGCTCAAGAGCTAGCCCTCAGATCCAGGTACATCCAAAACAAGATGGACAAGATAAATGTCCCTTTTACCTGTAGAATCTGCAGGAGCCCGGATGAAACCACCTTCCACGTGATAAGCGACTGCGTAGTGCTGGCGCAAAAGGAGTACAAGCGCAGGCACAATAACGTTGCCCGACACCTTCACTGGACCCTCTTGCGGGTCCACAACTTTCCGGTCAGTGAGAGGTGGTACGAGCACGAACCTGCACTCGTGATTGAAAACAAAGCCAGGGACCAGAGGATGGAAACTGATCGTGTACTTCACGCCAACCGATCGGACATCGTCGTAAAAGTCAAACAGGAGAAGTCGGCGAAAATGATCGACATTTTAATCCCCTTCGACTTTAGAATCGTGGAAAAGGAAGCGGAGAAGAAGAAAAAGTACCGTGACCTTACCATCGAACTCCGGAGACTGTGGCAGATGAAGGTGGACGTCGTTCCAGTGGTCATCGGAGCTCTTGGGGCAATGTCCAAGAATCTCAAGACTACCCTGCGAGAGCTGAAGTGCGGCCATCTCCACCCAAGAACCCTCCAGAAAAGCGCTCTGTTTGGAGAAGCGCACATCATTCTCAAAGTGCTCTGAGCCTCAGGTCGCAGGATGTGACCCGGTGCAAGAGTGTAGAGCTGAACATCTCACAACCGATCCAATTCGGGTCGTGAAATCCCCTCGATGATAATAATTATAATCCAAGTTGTATATGGCTGAACATTGGAAACAGAAAACAGCGAAATCTATAATTCTAGAGCAGGAGTTCCTAACCGGGTGTAGTCGCAGCCCTGCGAGCTGAGCTTTCAAGTCAACGGAAGTAATGACACCTTAGTTTATTCCAACGTTAGTCAGAAATAAACTTGAACTTGTGGCGTAAATTGAAATCACTTAAATACTTCATCATATGAGTTATTAATTTTGTATGGGTCCAGGCACACAGCAAAAGTTTTTAGGGGTGCCAAGCATAGATAAGTTGGGGAACAATCTTTCTAGAAGAAATGATTAAAAGGATATCGTTAAGATGATGCTAATAGTAGGCAATATAGTGTAAATTTTTCCTACCGCTTGGAGTAAAATTTTACCCTAAAATATTTATATCATAATACGGGCTGTACTTAGCCTGCGTAACAGGCGGTAACTTTGCCTGTTGTAAAGACTTTGTCCTTGAGCTTATACGGCAATAGTCAAACTGTAACATTTCTCCGATCAGTGTTCCAACAGAGTCCCTGCAAGTGCTTGATGTAAGCCGGCGAGGCAGAGTAATCAAAACGTCTATGGCGGAGAATGCTAGAAGTGCTGACGGGCTCAGGTACAAGGCCAGCGTGGTGTTGGGCAAATATTTGAACTTATTCTTTTACTTAAGTGCACTTCTTATGCAAGCTTCATGCTAATTAATTAAAGTCACTTGAGTAAAAGTAACTTGAGCCGCCCGTGGATAAATTCAATTAATTAAATGAAATAGATTAAATAATAAATCAACAATAAGAATTTATAATTAAAATAAATATTTTCAAAGTAATAATTACAAATTAAAACCTCCCTTTAAGTGCAGCTAATTGTCTCTTTTTTATTTACAAGAATAAACCGTACGATAATTCTTAACCCTTTAGGCTCTTGCTGGGAGCATATGTGCTCTAATCGTTATAAACCCCCTGTAGAAAATTGCAGAGAAGTCCAGTTCTATTCCTGGGAATTTCGTAAGGATCCGCCGTCCTGTGCGTGAGGATCATTGACCTATAAGTTAAAATATTCTTTTTTACCTTTTTGCTTACGCTATTTGCTGTTATTATTCAAATTAGCTTTGCCAGTGCGGATGTTAACTCAGTATAACTGATGAATTTACATAGTTAGGCACTATGACTGATTATAGTCTTTAAACTAGTAATTTATATTTATTCTAACAACTCTTGTTGGCTGTTATATGACTTCTTTTTCAATTTCTTAATAGTAATGCTTATTGCATAGCAGCACGATTGTAGGGCTATTGTGCCTTTGAACTTACGACTAGTCCAGTTAGGCGGAAGGCCTTCGTGCCGATACGGTTAGTGTTAACCGCAAGACGAATGCGCTGATCTCCATTGATTGTAAAATTTTCCTATACAAAATTCTAACTATATCACAACCATTGATGCAAATGACTTATCTCATCGATAACTTCCAAATTTAGCACTAATAGACACGAAAATTGAATTCTTAAGATTTGTTAAAACTTCTATGTCTATATTCTTATTTGCGTTAGTTTCTTCAAATCCTTTTAGTGCCAATTGTTCTTTATTGAGAGAAAAGTCGCCATCCAAAGTTAATAAAGCCATCGTAATTTTTCCGAGTTTATCTAAAGACACCATACAATTGGGGTGATGTTTTCTTCGCTGGGGAAATTTCACAGTAGGTGAAGTTGCTATTGACACAATCTTACAATATAACACTGTATTGCTACAGCGGAAGCTTTTACAGAATACAATGGCATAGAATACATATATGTTATTTGTATACATGACATCTTATAAAATGTGCAACTACCTACACTTTTTACATTCTATATAGAAGTACCTGAGGCGGTGCAGAGGTATTCTTGAGACAAAGTGATCAGGGATGTCGCGAAGTATCCAACATTGGGGGGGGGGGAGCACTGAAAAATACCGACTGACGTTAACTATCAGTCATATTACCGACTGGAAAATGTATAGTGCAGGAGTACTGTAGGCTATATATATTTATATATATCGTGTAGTTTGGTAACAGCTTTTCTGCTATGCAAGTTTTGTTAAAGGCGACTGAGAGATTATTGTTGATTAAACATTTATTGAGTTTTTCAAGTTAACGGAAACATTTAATGCATAC
>LQNS02277274.1:3773726-3796860 GCA_001587735.2 Parhyale hawaiensis | reverse complement strand
TTATGACCAGCTAAATAAATAAGCACAGACGATCGTGACTATTATTATGATATTCAGAAGTTTAAGTCTCCGTTTCCACAACAAAGGCAATGCCACAGACGAAGAATGAAGGGAGACGTAGTGTGATAACAGACACGTGGAACCCATGTACGAGGGTATTCCCACACAGGATCAACGCGCATGGGAACAACAAGTTGGGAAAGAAGAACAGATAGAAGAAAGATCAGTATGAGTTACAGGTGAGAAGGAAGCAAAATGGGTACGAAAGGCAGACAATACGATCTTGATGACGACCCAACGGGTCACGGGTCGTCTAGTATGTGATTAAAAGTAACTATTACCGTAAGCCCATACTCATGTGGTTGGGGTAAATATTTTATGACTTACTATTTCCAAAGTTTCTTGTGACCTAACTTACCTTTTTGTTATATAAGAATGGCTGATTTATCGTTCCAATCTTTCTTTCAATTTGCATTATTGATTTGAGGTTTACTATTTTTTGGTTATCCTTTAGTGTGACCTGATTGACCTTTTTTTTGTTATCTAAGAATAGTTTTTTGTCGTGCTATTTGTCCTATCATTTTCGGTGGTGTTTACGAGATTATTCGTGACATAGTCTTTTACTAATTTGTGTTGATCGATGAGAGGATCTATGTTACTCGCGTGTAGTGTAGTGCGTATTCCTACAGTGGTACAGACAGTTTTTGAGAAGCGAGGGAGTGGCGCTGTAAGTACGTTAGACGTATGACTCCCAGTCTACCGCTGCCTGTGGCTTTCTGTGCGAATTTTGCGTAGTTTATTTGCGTCAGCGCCGTTCAGTGCTGTTCCCGTTACAATAAATGAGTGATATGGTATTAAAATTTCGTATAAGTGTACTGACTGAGTTATTCGTCCTCTTCTTGAACTACTGCTGCTGGAGATTGGACCTGGCCGGAAGATGACTGGTAGCATTGCTATCTGGGTAATTGTGTAGTGTTCGCTCTCCCCGCTACAGTGTCAAAGAGAAAATTACCTTTACCGTCCACCCAACTGCATAGGATCTGCACTGGATCATGCTGTAGGTCAATATCTCCTGGGGTCCAAACGAAAATAAGGTTTCAGTCTACCCGGGATTGTCTTCGCTATGGTGACATTCTGTCCCCCTATCCTACAGCTGCCCGCCTCTCCGCCTCTCTGACACTGAGTGAAAAAATCCCTGACGTTCTACAGTCCCCAGCTCCAAAAGTTTTTCCTCTGCCTGGAATTGAACGTCCGATTTCCTGGTAATGAGCGAGTCAGCAACAGTGGTCAGTGAGTTTCAGCGGTTGTGAAATACATCGTGTGATATTGGAGCTAGCGACGAGCTTTTATACAGTTATTTTTTCTGCTGGAAATGAAGGGCTTTTATATAGTTAAGCTAATGCGTACTGTGGAAATTTAAAACACCCGTGAGCAATGAAATGAAGGAATTTACCACGATATTAAAGCTTTATGTAGGGCAGCTACCAAGGAATGCAGATACGCTCATGGCAGTTTAACGCAGAGCTCTTCCAAAATACAGTCAAGAGTGTCACGGAAACAAAACTTCCAAAATGTGCAGTTGAACTAAAACTTTTAACGAAAGATAAAGGTAACCACATATCGCTGATGCTCTTATATTTCAGAAATTTCAGCTTGTAAATAAAAACTAAAACAAAATTTTAACTCAGGGCGTCATATTCATGTAAAATTAGCTCCAAGTACTGTGGTACGTCAACATACATGTTGGCTTTAGCTATTACATTTGTGGATACCGTATGCTTAGCGTTATAGAATGTAAATTATGCACTGTAGTTCACGAAGTGTTCCAACTAGTAAAAATTCTCATGTGACCAATACGGATTTCTAACCTTCACATTTTTTATGGAGCGTGCGATTATATTTATAGGCGATATTTAGGGCCTCCTGGCAGACCAATTCCAATACGTATTGGAAATTATGGCAGAGACTACAATTTTTAAGGAAAATAATTATACAGTAAACGTATCTAGACGTCATCTTAAGCACACACTTCAAGTTCGTAATAGCTTGTGTATTGGCTTACTCGCTCGCATGAGGGAGAGATCTGAGTCGCACCAAAACCCGGGCTTTGAGTTTCATGTTATGCTTTACACGTGGGTAGACTTGGGCTGCGTCCAGGGCAGTGTTGCTAGTCCTATTTCTTGTTCGTTCACTGCATGCTTGCAAAGTTAATTTAAATTAATGCGTGAGATGATAATGACGAACAACAAAACAGAGAATATCTTATGCTAGGATACTTGATTGTTTTATAACATAATTCTACAAACGTTAGGGTGAGAGAACTTTTCAAATTTTCTGAGAAATAAAAATACTCATTTTCGTATATCCTACGTTTGTCTATTAGCAATGTTAGGTTTCATTTAACGTACAGTGTTCGAGTTTCATCTAATGAACCAATAACTTCATTTGGAAAATACAGTGGAGCGGTTTGGAGAGGAGGAACAGAGGGAACAGCTCAAGTCGGGTGTCCATTTAACGATTTTTTTTTTGGCGCTAGCAGCCCATACATAGATCCAACTCAAATAAGCCGACTGTAGTCGTGACTGCAACTTCAGTAATGCGTCTATAGACAGCGTGCTCCAATTCTTAAAGTGCCAATCTCTGTGTATTTAAACTGCCATTACAGTAGCAGCTGAGATTTTCTGCAATGATTTGACAGTTAAATTTTGCGCAAGGTGAATCCGTGCCGCCGTAGCGTAAATGGATTAGTTGAGTTAGCTCAAGGCTGCTTCTGCCAACGAAAGTTGTTACGTGGGCACCGGGCTTACTGGACTAATTTTCTAAACAACTACCAATTAAAGCAGAAATGTTAATTCGGCGCCGTCACGCGGTCGGTTGTCTTTGGTTGCATTGCACAAGTACTCTGCAGAACTGGAGTGTTGGGATAATAAGAAAATGGCCCTTTTCAGCTTTGTTTAAAGGTAAAATAATATGCAAAGAACAATGCACATTTTACTCATAGCAACACTACAGTGCACTAAATTTATAGGAAAGATATTACAAAATATCAAGCACAGTCAGTGCGTTGCCTTCAACTTATAAAAACACTAAGATTTATTGTAACGAGTGATATCCATACGCTATTGTGTAACTAGCTTATAGCACCTTACATTGTCACTTTTCTAAGGTAGTATCCTATTAGCTCTTCGGCTGCGACCAGCTGCTGAGAGGGTTGGCTGCTTACTTCTTTTTCATTGACTCACAACCACATGGAACAAAACGAGCGTGTTCACTACAAGCAGGGGATATTGAGAGCACAGCTATAGGGAGTTAACACCGCAAGTTTAAATTTACCTAAGACCAATGCTAAATTTTTCGTTTCACCTCTATTCAACACCCACTGCACAAGGAGTTATTAAATTTCCCTGCCTCGAACAAAGCAGCGGTTTCTTAGTTGAACAAGCTGAAGATTAGAGTACGAAAGAGATCGTATGTTCAAATATATTTAGTGTGCTTCATCTTCATTGACTTGCTTTTGTTTTATGAGAGAAGTAGATTATTTGATTTTTGAAGAAAGGTGTGAGGTTGTTCACCACAATACCCTGCTATCCGTTGTAGCGTTCAAGGTGTGATGTTTAAAAATTTAGCGGACTCGCAGTTACTGCAAGTGCCACACAATGCAGCGGTGAGCGGTTACGTGCAATATGGAGATAACTCACTGCTGGCCCTCCCCTTGGTCACGAAATGCATCATCATCTCTACTGTAGACGGGTAGTGAGCATAAAGCCAGCTGGACCTCGTCCGAAATATGTCAAAGGCATCAAAGAAAAAGTTTATCGGTTGTAGATTAATACTTCTGATACGAAGCCGTAGTACATTGTCTCAACCAGGAAGCAAAGAGCGTAACGGCAGAATTCATGAGAAACAAGCATTGAAAAGTGACGTCATCAATGACGTCAGCATCGACGAACGGCACTGCTGAGCAACCAATGTGATTTTAAGTAATATCACCCAAAAAATCATCAATTGCAATTTTCATCCTTTAAGCACATAAATAAACGAAGAGAACATATATTAAATGGTAATTGAACAATAAACAATTATCAATAGAAAATTGCAGTGGAGGCTAGTGGAAACTTACAGCAGCAGAGACAAGATCTGAGCCGGTGTAGCGCCCTGACTGATGACGAAGTGTAGCCTTATTTACACATCATATACAGTTTACAGTGCTCTTCACAAAACATATTTAGACGTATCACCGTATTTTTTTGACTTAATTCATTCAATCTCCCGCTCCTGACTGGCCAGTTACTTGAGCTGCACCCATGCACAAAACACGGTAAAATGGTTGTCGTCAAGTACAAAAAGTTTGAGCAATGACAGCACCTATGGTTACGCTCGCATCAAGAATATAGCTCTACTTAGCTATATATTTGGTTAGGATTAAGAGCCTAACTTACGAAGACGTGATGCCTACCCCAAATACTCTGACTCGTCCCAGTGACGTCATTCGCTAACATGCGGTCGTAGCTAAGGTTTTAGTCTCATTGAGTCTTCCTGTCGCACTCTTTACTTCCTGGTCTCCGCTGTTTTTCTTGATAAATAAAGCAAGCCTAGTAAAGAAACATTCGCCAACGTTCAATAAGCTGTAAATACCGCCAGGATCATCTGTTCCTAATGGCATTGCTGTACAGTTAAATTTCAAAATATGCTTTATTTGTATTGATAGCTGTGAGTAGTTTTGCGGAGAGGTGTGCCATTATCGCCCTTAACTGAGCTGAACGTATTTTTCACATCATTGGTAATGAATTAGTATCTATATAGGTAATAAGTCATCTAGCTTTTCCTGATTGACGTACGTTTTGCAAATAGTGAAATCCCTACTTTGGTAGAACGCAGGTTTCTTATCCTATCTAAGACAGGTGGGCAGCTACTAACGGTATCGGAAAGACCCCGGATAAAAAAGAAATAACAAGCCACCCGGAAAAAACCTTGCTTGTCTCTTGAAGTGTAGGTATTCAAGAACTCTACTGAATTAAGAGCATTTTGAAGTACATCATATTAATGTACACTGACCTACATTGCGCTAAGCAAAGTTTACCTGACTTTTGTAAGCGCAAACTTGGGTTTGAAGAGGTTAATTTATTTTATGCAACCTCTCGCCTGAGTCCGTAAAATGGCGAAATTCAATAAAAAACAAAAAATAATAGGTGAAGAAGGTCAAGTTAAATCTCATTCGCCAGGTGTATTCAAAGTTCAGGTTGGATCAAGTAATGACAGGTTTCCCAGAGAAAAGTAATGAATTTGACAACTTTGCAGAACTAGTCGAGGGTAAAGATCGGTTAGGTTAGATTCGGCTAACTCAAGTTAGGTTAGGTTCGGCTAACTCAAGTTAGGTTAATTTAGGTTGAAATAAGTTAAGTCGATTGGTTAGGTTAGTTAAGTGCGGATAGAATGAATTAGGTTCGATAAAAATAACTTGTAAAGGCTAGGTCAGATAGGGCTATGATAAGTCCAATTAGAAAAAGTAACTGAAGTTAGGTTTGACCAGGTTAGCTTTGGTTGAAATAAGTAAGGTTAGATCAGGTCAAGTTATTGTAAGTAATGTTAGGGCGTGTTCGTTTGTGCGCTGAAATGAAGCATTCGAGTTTTAACTTGTCCAAAACTTCAGGCAGAAGCTTTAGCTTTGTTAGTTTCAAACGTGTTAAAAGAGCTAAGAAGCAAAGCGATTATGCTGGGGTTGATAAAAACTCCCTTTTTAAGTCGCTAGATTGAGTTTCTGCAAGTAGTCAGAGTGACCTATTGAGGACCAATGCCTGTAACTTAATTTAATGGGTCGAAGCCAGTGCACTTGCGTGAAATTTCGAAGAAGTTAAGCCTCGCAGGCTTAATTATGATGCCCAATCGAACATGCTCTGAAAAGAGATTACAGAAGTTAAATTAAGTAGAATACGTAAGGTTAGAATAAACTAGATTAGGGTCGATTAGAAGCAACTAGACTAGGGTAGTTTTAAGATAGATTAGGTTGGGTTAGGTTAGCTTTCTACAGTTTGGTATAAATAACTTTACTGCAATACACTTCCAGTTAAATAACTTGAGGTAATAACTACACAATAGGTAACAGGCGGGGCTTTTATGCTACTGTTTTTTTTTTCGGTTGGCTTTTTTCACAGTTTTTTTTTTTCACCGGGGCTTTTTCCTTCACCTAGATGCTATATGGATGCTCGCTGTTTACAAACCAAGTAGTTGACAATTACTATGTGCACAGTACAGAAGATTCGCAGTCTTTCCTGTTATTCATTGAAGCGGCGGTTCAGAAGTACGTGGATGGCTTGGGACAATACCTATATGTAGCTGGACGTTTGGCACCACGGACTGAGAGACTGACAAAGTCATTCTTTACACTTGCCGCCCAGAGTGTAATGCCGAATGATGATGCAATTATCCGAGTTTTACTTCACCTGTATCATCTGCTGAGCTTATGAAAGGGGCGGTGATCTGATATTCATGTGTCAACAGTCCAATTCTGTAACATCCCAGTATAAAGAGCCCTAAGAAACTGATAGACGATGGCTGTTGAGACGTTACAGTGTAGTAGAGAGACACTATTGTATTCAGTGACAACACCAGGACCCTGGAATACACAATTGTAGCTTCTTTGTAACTTCATCTCATCTTTGGGTCCCGAAATATTGGTCAACATATTGTGTAAAATACTAGTCGTATGAAGTAAATATTGCCCTTAGTTGCGGAAACGTGCACTAGAGTGCCTAGTATTGTCACAGGCTGCAGTTATTCTCTATAGCGCTCCAGAAAATAGCCTTTGGATACGAAATATTTGTAGGAGTTTCATAACGCTTATCAAAAAATTGTGGCCATGCATCATCATCATCATCATTATAATTATTATGAAAGACAGCATCATTACATGTATGGATATACACATATATTCAAATACGAGTGCCAACGGCATCATCAAAAAGTTATTAAAGTTGATGACAGGCAAAGTTTGAATGTCATCCATAAAATCAGCTTCTTATTGTTCTCTAGGGTAAATGTATAACTGTGAGACTGTCCAGCACATGATGGCTAAAACTACGGGTTGCAGTATTTTCAACATAGACACAGGCTGTAGAGAACAGGCATTAGCTTCAGTACAGCACTTTATGGATCTGAGCAAAAATATACACGGTACCTAATGACATCATGGAACTGATGCTGGCTGAACACAAGGGAGGAAAAAGTTTTCTGACAGTGTACTGGTCGTCGTTTGCTCTTAGAGTCGCAAATTTCAGCACTTCAGTCTTAATTGCAGTCGCATACTTGTGGAAGAGATACGATGGCAACCACTGAGCGATCAGACCATCTTCACGTTTACCTGCGATGTGCAAACTGCAAGAAAATTAAAAGGACGAGGCTGAGGTGCCGTAATGAATTTTTAAAATATAATGATCACCAGCTATGTAATAAACACCGTGGTGTGTTTATTTGCTTGTATGTTTATATATTTGTATATTTCGGGTCACGCCCCAAAAGAAATAGATAGGCGAAATATAGGCTAGGCTGCAGATTTTGGAATTTGGTTGGATATTTACGGAGATCGATGACCAGGTTGTAGTAGATGGCGAATGTGTGATCCTTATCCCTACATCTCAAAGAAATTCTTGCTGGAAACACTTCTTGAAATCAAAACAATGAAGATATTACAGTTTCTCCTAGCGCGGCCTTGCAGTCTGAAGTGATTTTAATAACTTTCTTCATAGATCGAAACATAAGTTTGCTCCCAGATTATGACTTTTAAATTCAGTACTTGGTCAACGAAGGGCAGACGAAGCAATGGTTTATCACGGGCAGTAGACATTATTATTTTTTTCAGCTTGCGGTCTTACATTGACGGAGCAGTCTTTGCTTCTACCTAAAATCTTCGATATACTGAAGGCTTATTCAGTAGGTAGGATAGGCAGCGGGAAATTTAACTAAATTCAGTAATACTGCTTGGTAATATAAGATTTTGCCGTGAGGCTTATGGGTGGGATATGATTGTGCTTATGCCGGGGCCACACATGCATCTCTACACCCAACTGGCTGCTAGGATGAGCAGCTCGCGTGTCGTTTCGATACATATTTAAAGTCGGTAGCAGAGATACCGTGGAAAAAATGACGTCCAAGTCTCGCATCCTTGCATCAAGTTGTCTATATAATTGCATAGTGTGGTCCCAGTATCAGGTGAATTGAAAGAGACAGCACTTATTTCATTTCTTATGAGAATTTGAGTCGGTTACTGTCGCGTATCCTTCAGAAGCATATTAGTGACAAAGCTATATTAATTGAAAACGAGCCGTCTCAAATTCTTTGCTGTCATTTTTGATAGCGCAAGCGCTCTAGTTGTTTATATTGTGTTTCTATGTCATAATTTTCACCGGGCATAACGAGCAAGTTAAAAATCTATGCTGCTAAAGAAACTGATTTTACGGTTGGGTATACAAATCTGTAGCAAGGTAACACATCTCTTGATTGTGAAAAGCTCGCAGTGTAGCGCCATCATGTGCTGCGCGGCTCGCAGTGTCAACAACAACTACAAGCTACATAGAGAGGCATTATAGAAGGCAGGAGATACGCCGGTACAAGGATGCGTGCAGACGGCACAAGCGGCACCAAAAGCTGGCTGGTTGGGCAAGCAGTGACTAAAGTTAAACACACAATTCCCATTCTCGTAACAATTCCTGCAATGAACATCACTGAACGCCATCAATCCAAGTCAATGCAGACAACTGTATTGTGGGCCTCAGACAAACAGTAGGTGAAGGTGGTGATACCCTGCTGTAAACAAAGCTTGAATTCACTATTCATTTACTTTTTGCAGAGAGACTCAATTTACGCTGCTGCCAAATACATGCATTACTACTGACATGGGTATGGAAATAGGTTCAGTCTGTTACATACACCCGATCTGAAAAATGCAAGTGTATTCAAACCAAAACTGTAAAAATTGATGCAATTAATTGTTAACATCGATCGTAGTCGTCCAGTGATGTTTGCACACTAGTTTTCGCATGGGTAACTCCTACTTCACAGGTTAAAGCAAATTCCTGCGAATGTATTCGTTGTGTCTTGGTTGGCGGGAAGCGAAGAGGCTCTGAGTTGCAAACAACTATGAATAACTTGGCCGCTCGTGTACCATGGAAGTTGCATTCTCCAGTAACTGCATCTAAAAGTCCAATGCGTATTTTGGGTATGTTGATAACCCCGTGGCACATCCATGATCACACTTCGAACGTTGTCGTATCATTGTAGCTGCTTACATTGTCCCGAAGAATATTACCTCAAGAGCTTATCTCTCAAATTTGTGGAAATATTTTGAAAAAGTGCCGATGCTTGCGTATTACAGTTTTCGATGTCACCAGTAGAATCAAACATGGTCAGGTACGGTGGGACAAGGAAAATAATTCACCAGGGTCCCACACTATGGAACAAAAGCTTATCTGTTTCCGTCTTATAACGCGTAAAACTTTCTATTTAGTTGTATATCACCGAAAAATTCGATGTAAGGAAATTTTCTCTTGGTTTAAAATCTTACGCTTGCTGTAGCTCTAAAACAATTTTTGAGCGGGGAAGACTTTAGAGCCTGTACACACGCTAGTCAAAAGATCGAGTTTCATCGTCTATATTGATCTGTCCATTGAAAAAGCGCACACTTGCGAAGAATTGCCTTCAAGTTTGAAAAGATATCTGAAATTTTATTAACGGCACCTTCTGAAGAAACTGAACAAACGGCTATTTTTTTATTTTTCTTGGTAAACACAAGACTGTTTTGCGAGGGTTCAACAACACGTTCGGACGATTAGCTGAGGAAACTCGTTCTTTTGACTAGCGCTTTAGCAGATCGTACTTTGCAGTTGATGGAAAAGAATAGAGTGTACGCGTGTGTATCCCCAGGCAATTAGAACTCGCATCCTTGTGAAAAGTGTCTCCCTCATAAGCGGAAGACTCCGAGTACTTATGGAATTGAAAGACTCCCAAGTTTGAATTTGGAAAGAATATCACTCTTCTTAGCCTCACACATTAGGACATTAGGGCAGATGTGTGACATTGCAGTCGATTTTTTGTCTCGTCCTAAATAGTTGGTCCAGAACAGAGGTCCCTGAAGTCGACCGTGAAGTCTGTACTCCAGGCAGGTCTGTCTCACTTGACAGCTATAGCTTTGGGGTAGTTTTTGTGGCAGGAAATCTCCACATACTGCATACAGCCGCCATATGTGTACGATGTTTATATCTACCCTGTAATGAAGCTTATGAGTCACCGTGTCAGGATGTAACATTCTGCTTCATGGGACAGAAGTTTTTAGAACTTGGCAACATTTATTCTCACTACACATCTCTGATATTGTTACTTTGATATTACATTTCCTAGAACGTTACTATATTTCACCGCCTGAAGATAATCTGAGTGTTCACTGTCGCCATTTCCGCTACGTAACTGACAAAATGTGCGGGATTGTCATCTGAGCTCTTCTTCTGGGGTACTCCGAAGAGGAAACATGCTACTTTGTACCCAAAGTAGCTTGTCATGTAATTTACTTGGTACGGGATCAAATGACAATCTCTTCTGCTACAAGCAGGGTTTCTCATGGGGCAATGAATATTTTGCTGACAAAAGTTTTCATAGTCCAAGAAGAAACTAATTCACTGTTTACAGTTGTAGTATCCAGCTTTCCTGAGGTATCGGGAGTGTGCTTCTTCGCAGACGCGTCGTGAGCGATGGTGGTGATGGTGTTGATGATCTTCCAGACGCCTGCTGCGGAGCTCACGGGCGTCACAACTGTAGGCAGGGACCACAGGGCATTAGTATATGAATGATAACCCATCCAGATAGTGCGTGGGCGCTCACCTTGTTGATTATTAAAAGCTTTTCTTACGAGAGAACAGTTCTCACGACCTTACATCTTCTCCGCACGCTGCTGTTGATGCAAAAACAATCGAAAGAGCAAGTTCATGTTAAACTGGTATATTTCCCACTATTATTCATGTAAGAAGTTCGACCTAAGCTACAACTGGGCTACTGGGGACCAGCTTAATGAAGCACAAGCAACAACTTCCCATAGGCACAGAAAACAACATTCTGAGTATTGCAGCAGCCTCCGACACTGCACACAGAACGTTACTGAGCTGTCCACTGGCGGGTTCTGCTGCAATACCCGGCACGTGTGTGTATTGCTTTCTGAATGTTTCTGTTTATCATAATACGAATTTTTGCTTCATTGAGGGTGCCATGCACTGCGTGCATCACATATAAAATGAGAGTGTTGTAACATCAGGAAAAGTTATTCAAAAATACCTATGAAATTTAGCTCTCGGTATAGTACACAGTCACGAATGCGCAAGTGAAGTCGAATACATACGTGTATTTAGTACACGAACAACATCTTTATGCTCGTATGCTCTGTCACCTTTGTTTTTTTATCATGCCATTGTATAAGCAATATAAGAAAGTAAAGGCATATTGAAATATTTTCCCCACATTGCTTCCTTCCATTTTTCTATTGCTACTGATGATGCTTTTTCTATTCTTGCTCTTCGTTCTGGACTTGCATATCTGTTGCGCGTTGATCCAATGAGCGAAAATTCTCGGGCGTGGGTTACACGTTTTTTATCGTGTTTTCCTTTCTGCAACGCCATTGCTGTGACCTGGGGCTTAACAAACATCTAGGGGAATTACCCAATTGCCGTACTAACTCTATTTCCGAACAAATAGTTATTATTTGATGGGATTGTTGTTTTCGGCTATCAAATATAACTGGTTGTTCGGAAATAGAGTTTGTTCGGCAATTGGGTAATTTCCATATAGATATAGAGACCATTGCAATTTACGTAAATATTAAAAAAATATATATGTCATTTGGTGAAATTTTGTCTTCAATTGCCATAACCTTTAAAGCTGATTAAATGAAATAATTTATTTCCATTTTTGAGACGAAACAGGTGAAATCAAAATTAAAAACTACGAGTCTCAAGTTACGCAGGATCCCGTACCTGTTTGAAATGCACCGTAGTTACACAGGAAAATGCAGTATTATTTTTTCCTTGAGCATTGTTGACGTGATTTCGAAGAGCTTATACAGTACAAGCAATCCCCTTATATGTTTGGAATACGGTTTCTCAAATTGAACAAATTACGGGATCTGGACAAACTAAGAACAATTAAATTTGTCATTAACAGATACAAAAAATATGTCTCACACACTGACGGAAATAAAATCTAGGTATCTTTCATTTTCGTATCAATGTTGATATTTCAGAAGGATGAAACAGTGAATTTAGTCTTAATACCCACGAAACACTAAATTTTCGATGTGAATTAATCTTGAGCTCAGAATTCATATTAAGAGCTACAGTAATACAATTATGAATGAATTCGACCTATCGACAAATTATGATCCAAAGAATTAGGGGAGTTACCTGCAGTTTTTCATGGTAATATCGAAGTTCCCCATTCAATGAGTTCCAATTTCCTTTAAGTCCCACACCCATTTTCTATTGCTGTTTAAGGCCCACGGGGCTATTATGCAGAATGCGCATATTTCGGTCAACTGAGATACGCCACGCGAATTCGGTGCTTTACTATTATTTCAATTAAATGTCCCACAAATTACGCAACAGTAAAATTTGTTTTAGATTTTCTGTAGTCTAATATCGTTCTTTTATATTTTGTAACAAATTTGCATCTACATACAGCGGCAAGGTGAAAAAGTGAATCAGGAGGCACATCATACAGATGGCTACTACGTGTTTACTAATAAGCAAATGTCTTCAAAATTTCATCTGCGCAGGCAATACAGTGTTGCTGGACGAACTGCCGAATGTCACAAATATGCATGAAAAACCTTTCGAGTAATAATAAATAAACTGTTTTGCACATAATCTTGGCACGCACAGTAACAGAGTAAGTCCCTACCGCAAAAAAACATTGCAAGCATTGCATAAAATTACGCTACTGTATCTATTATCATTTGGTGATCAAAAAGACAATACTACACTTAGTCAACAATCATGTACGAATGAATGCATGTAATGAAAATAACAAATTATAAAGCATATCAAGTCGCTTACTTTTTTAAAAATAATTTTTCTACGAACAATTTATCTTTTTGTATGAAACACTTAATGCATTATGGAATGATCACTATATATTTTTGCAATCCGACTTCCGGTATTCTATTATTCCTTCAGCTGTGAGATGCGCGCTTAGGAATGGTTAACTGGTGTACTAAAGGCTTGTCTACACGTTAGTGTTTTCAGCGCTTTCACTCATCGGCTCGAGCGATTGTTTTGTAGCGTCGTTGTCACGCCATAAAAAGTTATTAAAATAATAGCCGTCAGATCACTTTTCTCGGTAGGTGTCACTAGGCAAGTGACCGCCATATCTTCCAATTTCAAGTGACACCAAACTCAGAAACCAATGCACTTCTCTACAGTCTCTATCGTACATTAGCACATTCGGGCGAGTGGATGAGTGAACAAGTTGAAAAAAAGCTAACGTACGTGTAGATCTCCTAAGCCTTAGATCATAGCTTACAAATGTGGTTATTAAAATTATATACTAACGGTACCTCGTACCTAGCTTACGAGACAGTGTCTCATCAGGGATGCAGACGGCGTCCTTGCATAGCTGGAAGAGTGGAGCCTTTCTAATAGGGATGTCTACCCACGCTGAGCCGTTATATTTTACGAGCAATATGTACTCAGCCAATCTTTGCAGTGAGAATCCATTGGGCGGTTGAGTATCAATGGGCAAACCAAAAACATTAATGGGTAATTCAAAATCATCTAGCGAGTGTCGATTACTTTGATAAGTTTCGAGGTCATCATAATCTTCCGCACGTGCTTCTTCCAAGTCTTTGGAATAAACTGCAGCTATTTTAGGCGAGAATTTCTCTGTATCAATTTGACTGGTCTCACTGGAGGTGTCTGGTTGACTTAGGTGTTCGACTGAAAATTTTGCTCCGCTTCCGAATTTATTCTTCTCATATATGACGTTACGCTTCCCACTTCGGAATTTTACCGTAGGGTGACCAAAATATACTTCTTTTTCGCTGGTAGCGCGGGACTTTGCAAATTTGTAGCTTTTTTCTTCGTTGTCCTTCAGCCGATTATGTCTAACGTGGAATCCTGGTGGGTTAAAGAAAAATGAATTCCCATGGAATGGCTCATTACTGAACTTAGAAGTTCTTTGTTTCATTGGTCCATCAGACTGGATTAGATATTGAGGAAGTGAAGCAGACAGCTTGGGCTTCTGCTCAGGTGTTGTATCCATGCTCTCCCCTGCTGCCGAGAAACCTTCCTCTGCATCGTCTCCATCAGCTTCCTCTTCGTCATCATTACCAAAAGAACTTCTCGTTGTTCTCTGGTTATTGACTGGAGCTGAGCCCATCAACGAGGAGGTCAACATGCCAGACAGGTCGTCCCAGGCAATGAGTTTCAGCACCAGACCTTGACACTGCTCTTCGTTGATGATTGGTTCCCAGTCCAGGACGACGCTTCCATCGTACTGAGCTTGCCAAATGTTCTCGCCTTCTGTGGTAGACATGAGCTTGACCTTAGCCTCGCACAGCGGACAATGGCCCGTATTTGTGACCTCTACTTGGCAGTAGCGGTTAGTGAGCAAATCAGGTGTGGGTGAGAAAGGAGTGATGAAAGGATAGCTGAGGTTGTGAGCGAGAGCGTTGTCAGGAGCCTGAGGTCCGACCATTTGGTGAATGAGCGAAACTACGGGAATCTTGCCGGCTAATTCTGAAAAAAAAGAAGGAATGATTGAAACCATTTGAATCTTCGCAGAAAGCTACATGGAGCATAAGAAAAACATTGCAGGGGATCGTAATGGCTGCTCGTAGTGCCTTGCCATGCGTAAACAAGCACTAAATTGACCCAAGGAAAAGCTGATACTATAATAGCGGCAGGACTTTCACTGAGGTGCAGAGGGTGTGGAGACGTTGCGCAGTGTAGAGGTAACTCGAAATCGTTGGTGTGGTGTTTCTCTTTTATCATGTTTTTCTGAAGAGCCATATTACTGCTCACAAACATAATGATACAAGTAGAGCAGTGTTTCCCAAAGCTTAGTTATATACGGACCCCCTGGGAAATCGCCCTGAAGCACACGGACCCACCACCATTAAAGTGGCATCAACTTAATCTATTACATCCTGAATGAGCATTTTAGCTGTCGATGGTTTCCAAGCAATTGCTTTGGAGTCAACACAGAACGGCAGAGGTATAACAACATCCACCAAACATGTAATTATTGATGTCACAGTCATGTGACATCCCAGCTCAGCCAACTATTTACATACAGCGAGTTTTTACCTTTAACTCTCTTGAATTTATTTTGACTCGCCTTAAATGACTATTTACATTGGCCGATGGTTTACTGAGCAAGAGTATACAGGAGTAACTATGCCATTGTTAAGTTTTTCAATTTTAATAAAATGATGCAAAATATTATTATAAGTTATTTAAACTTATATATTTCCGCTTATAGCCATAAAATATTTTGTAATTTTCATCATCTATGGGATGAAATCTATGTAATATTGCCACAGAAGCTGTAAACGCCATGAACCAGTAGGGGGTCCGTGCGTGAACCACAGGGGGTCCGTAGGGTCATATGCACCACAATGGGAAACACTGAAGTAGAGCTTTAAGTATAGATCATATCCCATCTTTGTTCCACTGCCAATCTGGCCAAGATTATACTGGACTCTTTGGTATGGTGTACGCGTTGTGATGTCGAATTCAGAGCACACGATAACTTATTCATCAAAGTATCCTGGAGCAGGCACATATGCCCCTGCTTGCTAGTAAAGCTTTTTGACAGTAATGGACAAAGGAAGCCTGTTTGTTTACTTCAGTGTGAGCTAATAGCACGTAGAGAAGAAGCTAAAAAATATTTTTGAAGTTTCTCGAGATGCGAATAACAAAAAAAAAAAAAAAAAGAGGGTGCACTCCTCTCTATTAGAACCTCCTTGTAGTGTACATATCTGTTACTTTTTCATTAGTATTAGATGGGGGAAAATTAGAGTATCCTTGATACGACGTGGATATATATACATATAGAGGGGAAGGAGTCAAATTCAAATTTAAGCTGCTACTGCTCGCAGGTCTTAGTAGAAGAATCATTGGCTGACTTGAACATTTTTCTCACTTTGCAAGCATTAGACAGGTCCGGGGGCATCACAATCGAGGAACAGTGCTTTTGTTCTGCGGAATTTCCGCAGGTATTTCTCAGTATTAGATGGGTAAAATTAGGGTGCCCTAGATACGATCTCGGGTGGAAACAACGGGAGTCAAATTTTATTTTTCAAGCTGCTACTGCTCACAGGTCATAGGTAGAAGATTTACTTGAAACATATTTTCCATGACTCACATATTTTCATGGTGTGAGTCTGGGATATCACTGAAGAATAATGCTCTTGTTCTGTGGAACTTCCGCAGGTTCCAGCTTGTATCTTCCATTCCACCGCTATTACTGAGTGGGGACATGTATGTAGTACTAATGCTATTAATATTAGGTGGTCACGCATGAAAATGTCGAGTTTGAAGAAGAAAACATGTTCTTGCAGCAGTAGACAAAATAATACTGTTTATTTTTCCTACACATATTTAGCATGGGAATTAAATACCTGAAACTTGCTCAGGAGTTCCTTGAGATGCGAAGAACAACGTTCATAGTGTCAATGATAATAAATTACCTGTTAGCAAGTAATATCTTGATGAACTCACTGATTACTGAGTCGAGGCTCCTAACACTACTGCAATTGCCGAAATACCTATTTGTTTATTCAAAATATAAGTACATTTATCTAAGGTTTTCGAACAACGTCCTCCTAAGGCACACATTGTATCTTCAAATATTTGTCATCTTCTATAGAGATAAACTGTTTGAATTTTCTATATTTTAGAATGTTTTTTATTGTGAATGAAAATTTGAAATGTTACATAAGTGATAAACAGTAGGGGAGACATCAGTAGAATGCGGACGATGTTGCAAAATTTCATAATTCATAAATTTAGAAACTGTACTGACTGTACATCAGCATTCATTTTACAATTCAGGTTAAATTTCATTCCACCTTCCCAAAACTTATAAGAAAGTCACTTGTAAACTGACTTAACACAATACGACACCAAAGTTTGCTACCGCATGAAACACTGTACAAATTTATCAAGACGTTTCGGCTGGCCCACTTTGGCCATCTTCAGCTTCTTAAAAGGGCAAAGTGTGTCATTTGCAGAAAAAAATATCGCGAAAAACAACTATATATGTTACAATGAAGCTAAGTTATTAAATTTTCCTCTATTTCACATTCAAAACTAGAGAGCATTCTGAGATTGTATACCTCCGCCAAGCAAAGAAACGGTAACGATAATATTCAAATTGGTTCCGAAACCATGATTTTCGTTCTATTAACACCAATATCTAATCATTTATGGCTTCGATAATCTTAACAGTTTATGTAATTTTTGTGAAGATCCGTTCATAGATTTTGAGTAATGCTGCTAACAAACATTATGACAAACATAAATCTAACACACAAGCTCGCTAACCGATCATTACCAAACCAAAATTTAATCATTTATGTCTTTTTGTGTTACTAACAAGTCCTGGAAATGTCATAAAGATCCATCCATAACTTTTTAAGTTATTGTGCTAAAAAGCATAAATCAACCACAGTGACAAACACGCGAACGAACAAACAGATCATCCCAAAAATTTAGTCATTTACTCTTCGTTATCTACCGAACAACTCATGCAAGTTTCATGAAAATTCGTCCATAAGTTTTAGAGTTATGACTTTGAGAAAAATGAGGCAGACAAACAAACAAACAAACAGATGGACAAATCTTCTCCAAATGTTAATTATCTGTTACTGTTAACATCCCTAACAATCCCTGTAAATTTTGTAAAGATCCGTTCATATCTTTTTGAGTAATCTTGGTGACAGACAGATAGATAGATATACAGACAAGCAAACACAACAAAAACATAACCTCCGTTGCGGAGGTAATAAATTCATACTCTATCCCTTTATTGTATAGAATACTGTACGAGCGCCCTCGATTTACCTTGGTACATCTGGTGGACTGACTGGGTTCGGTCGGCATTTTACCTCGATTTTATTAGAAACGTACTGGCATTCCGAGCCCAAATTTATCAACGTTACAACATTGCAGGGCTTACAGTCTTGTAACTGCAAAATCTCTACATTCCGGGAGAAACGCAATCTACATGAACACCACGCTTGTAATTGTCAATGTAATGCGCTAAACACACGCCCCTGTTCGCTTGGCCTCTGAGACAGCCTGCAGCTCACACGCCAAGAGGTTCCTGAGCTTCATAAATGAATTTACAAGTAGTTACTACAAAATACAATACGGGCCAGGGCATACAAGCTTGTTAGGTTATATTAGCTTTCTAAATCTGCACCTTGGCTTGGTGTAAGATTTAAACACCTGATTCGATCGGGATGTTTGCCTCGTTGTTGGTGTACTGAAAATATTGCACTCATTCCTATAGGTCCTGACTCGCTAAATGTAGACAATAGCCACTTTATATCTTTAACGGTAATTTTTTTTTGTTAGAGGTATTGAAAAATTTACAGCGTGCAAACTGAGTGGCCTTACTAAAACGAATGGCCTGCTTACTTTAGGTCAATTTGGTACAGGGAGAACTTGGAATACTGTGACGCTCTATTGTCTGTGTCCCACTTCGTCCAGTCAGGGCTGGATCGTTGATTTGAAGCGCGCCTTGTTCAGTAGGATTTCATTGCAGCGTTTGATAGAGTCAACTGTGGAGGCCTTTTGTATAAATTAGATTCTTTTGGCGTGGGTGGAAGAATGCTGTCAATTATTTCTGATTTTATTTATGAGTGCACGCATTGCGTGGTAATCAATTTTTGCATGAGCACATTTGTCATGGTGGTTTTGGGAGTTCCACATTGTGGCATTGTCGGTCCCTTGTTTGTAATGTACACTAGCGATATGTTTTCCTCCTTGGCGATCACTGTGGTCAATTACACCTACGATTCCACCTCGGTAGCTGTGATTCCGGTCCCTAATTGGCGCCAGGACGTTGCCCGGTATTTATACACAAAATTGTTGAGGATTAACGCATTGTGCGCCTGATAGAGTATCAAATTTAATGTAGATAAAATTAAGCCGATAATTGTCAGTGTCTCGCGCTCTGCTATCTTCACAACCCCCACTTGAGTGAGATAGGAAACATTATTTTGCAGGAGTCAAGCTCTCTTGAGATAGTTGGCGTCGTTTTTGAAGAGAAGCTAACGTTTGAGGAGCACATTAGGCGTCTGGTCTCCCTTGCTGAAAGTAAGGTTGGGATCGTGCGTGAGGTTCATTCTGTGTTTGGTAATGATGCAGTACTCCGGAGATAGTTCTATGCTTTCCTACCTCCTCTATTAGAGTACCGTTCCCTTGTCTGGGGTTCGGTTGCCGCTAGTCATTTTCGTCCGCATGACCGACTGGTTGGCACTGCCAGTCGGTTGCGTTCCCAGAATTGTCTGGGATACCAATTCCATAGACGGAGAGTTGCTTGCCTCTGCATGTTTTATAAGCTATTCAGTAATGAGAGCTATTGGTGACAGTCCTCTAGTTCTGTTCCCAGGATCATGGGACGAAACCCGCGAACTGTGTCCGCATCTCATCCCTGTACTTTGGGAACGGTTAGGTGCCAAACTCATCAGTTCGGTCGGAGTCTCGTACCAGCAACGGTACTGGTATGGTATTCGTTACCTGTTTCCATGTTCAATCGTGTCGATCTGCAAGCGTTCAAGTTGATATGAATCATGTCAGGTTGGTGCAAAAGCAATGTCCGATTTCCAATACTACAAATTTTTCAGACCGAATTTATCGATTTTTTTAACCTCTTCCTGTATATATAAAGTAACTCTGTGTTTAATTTGCATCATTTTGTTTGAGATTATCTAACATTAACCCATTATTTTTTATAAACTTTACCCCTATATTTGTCCCACCTAACAGTCATGTAAGAGGTTTACTCAACAAATTTCATGAAGGTGTTGAAGCAAGTGCAGTAGCAAAATTTATTCAGAACACTTATGAGGTTGATGTAGTGAATGGAAAAAGGTACTGGTATTTTCTCGCTACCGAAATAGTGAGTGATTTAACTTTGAAATGGAAGTAAAAAATATAAAAAACATGATTCTGAATTATTGAAAGCTTTTGTTTTAGAGAACCCTACCACTACCACTAAGGAACTTACAGAACACATAAACGTAGCCCATTCTACCGTGGTACGCCAACTAAAACATATTATTTTGCCTTTTTTTAAATCGGATCTTACTTTCGCACCAACCTCACATTTTGATGGATTCCCCTATTAGTAGAGTTTTGGGTGTCTTGAGGTTGCGTATGCTTCAGTTTCGTTATTGCTGTCCTTTGATACCCTGGGGCGATTTAAAAAAAATAACAATAATAAATGCTACACAGCGATGAAGCCCTGGCACCTGTTCGTACCCTCGGCCTAATATCTCTTTTGTGTTCTATGCTTGGAGGAACAGACAACCGCTACATCCGTGTCATATAAATTCAGTTTGAAGAACTGCACAACTCTAGCCCGACATAACAGGAGCATATGAAGATTAAACCAGGCTTCAGCGCCAATATAGTAGAGCACTGATACCTTAAGTTCAATTTTCAGTGCTTCCCCACTGAAATTGACTTGAGACACTTGCACCCTTACCATGAAAACAGCCTCAACTTATGAGATCTTTCACCCCAATGGGAGCCACCGTATTAGAGAATTCATGTTTGATATCTCTTTGAGTTTAGAGTTCTAAAAAGCTACCAAACATCAGGCTTATGAAACGCCTGCACTGCATTGAAAGCAAGCAATGTTTCTCTCTATTGAAGAAAAACATGAAGTAGCTCATATCTAGCGGTAGAAACTACTAGACTGCATCTTGATACAACAAAACTTACTGTTGCCGCTGGGCATCACGCAAGAATAATCTATACTCTCGCTGTCTATGGTTAACTCGGTGAGCTGATGGCACTGCTTCACTTTGTACGGAACCCCAACAACTCTGCCTGAGCTGCCTGATATCAGTATCATCTCATTGAGCACTTGTTGAGGCGCTACAACCGGCGGCTCGAGAAACGTGGCTGAGGTGTCTTCTTCTGACGTGTACTTCAGGGTCGAGCTCGTCTTCCCCATCAGGGAGTTTGTAGCATCAGAGCCGTAGAGTGTAGACTCTGCTGTAGTTTGTGCCGAGTGTGTGGCAGTTTTCGGGTGACCAAACACTGCCGGGTCTTCAGGAGGGTAGCGGCCGCCCTGTGGGGACTTCTGGTAGATGCCAGGGAAAAGAAGGTCAGGGTGCGAGTCGCCTGTCACATCAGGGATGAGCACAGGTTGGCCAGGGTACTGCAGCACAGGCGCATTATCTGCCGAGTACACCCACACATTAGCACTTCAGCTGACCGTGTATATATTGAAGCAAGGCCAAGGCGTTCCTTCTACCGTGGACCGTGAAGCATTTAATTATTCGTTATTAGGAACGAAGTGTTTCAGCCATTCTTCATAGGGTTCAACACTTTTCGGATGTTGTAAGATATTGTTTATTTCAGCACCTACTGATGGTGAGTGTGAGTAATAATGCAACTGGTTGGGACGTAAAGCAATGCCGTGCATGAGTTTCATCCTGCTTGTCTACTTTGTACAGGCTGTCCGTCGACTTATAAGAAGAAAAAAGGGAGTACGTCACGGTATTCTCAGTTGTGTTCGAGAGTTGTAATTTGTTTTTTTTATTTTTCCTGTCTCCAATTTTAATGGGAAAACAATAGGGCAATGGAGTTTGCAGTTACCGCAACTTTAGTCGGATATCGCAACATGCAGTGGGTACGGTGACGTGTGTCTAACACTCACTGCCCCAGTCGTAGAGGAACGAAGGTCTGTTTAGGCCTGTCTACACGTTAGTCTATTGAACACGTTCACTCATCTGCTCAACCAAATATTTTGTTGTGTCGTTGTCAGCACAACTTTGGGCACTCCACAAAACGTTATTAAAATGTTAACCGTGAAACTCTTTTTTTTTCAGCAGGCGTCACTATCGGCGAGTTACAGATATCTCTTCAAATTTGGTAGTAGTGAGAAAGGCGACGTGATAGCTGTTTTTGAGCGTAAGCTACCCTCGCGGCTCTGCTCGCGCGTGAGCTTCCGCTTATAACGGCTAATGCACTAACGGTTTAGAGGGGGTGGGGGGGCGCAAACCGGAANAAATTTGGTAGTAGTGAGAAAGGCGACGTGATAGCTGTTTTTGAGCGTAAGCTACCCTCGCGGCTCTGCTCGCGCGTGAGCTTCCGCTTATAACGGCTAATGCACTAACGGTTTAGAGGGGGTGGGGGGGCGCAAACCGGAAGTGGGTGGGGCCTGGGAAACCGGAAGTAGGTGGAGCCGGAACCTACCCTCAAAAACAGCTATCTCGTCGCCTTGCCCACAAGTATTGGGTAAGGCAACGAGATAGCTGTTTTTGAGGATAGGTTCCGGCTCCACATACTTCAGGTTTCCCACGGCCCCACCCACTTCCGGTTTGCGCTCCCCCCCCCCCNTCAAATTTGGTAGTAGTGAGAAAGGCGACGTGATAGCTGTTTTTGAGCGTAAGCTACCCTCGCGGCTCTGCTCGCGCGTGAGCTTCCGCTTATAACGGCTAATGCACTAACGGTTTAGAGGGGGTGGGGGGGCGCAAACCGGAAGTGCATTGGCCGTTATAAACCGGAAGCTCACGTGCGAGAGGAGCAGCGAGGGTAGCTTACCCTCAAAAACAGCTATATCGTCGCCTTACCCACTACTTGCCTCCCCGCTACCTTGTTTTCACAGCAGAAAAAAAGGATCTGCTGCAGTCTATTGTCCGTAGGATTAAACGTCAGTTGTAACAAATTAAATATATTAAACATGTCTTTGCTGTCTATTATCACCGCAACAGCGCATTCTTTGCCTAGTTAGCTACTATTATTATTATTAAATCACACCAGACTGGCGACGCAGGAACGGAGAAACTCCATGAGGTTAACAAACCCCCACGCAACCAGCCCAGCGGGTGGAGAAAAAAAAGAATAGAAAAAAAAGAAGA